>BSSO01001288.1:0-24595 GCA_030267885.1 Mesembryanthemum crystallinum
CTTGAAAGTGCTTGCATTAGTAATGCCTGACTTTGTACAAGTGGATGGGCTAGAGCTGGACCCCCATGAGGTTATCAGGACAGTTCGTTCAACCCACTAGCACTTGTGTGTGCTGTGGTGACGGGCTCCCTCTCTTTGAGAAGCAGCTATGGCTCAAACCGGACATTCCACAGCGCAGGGGGGCTAGTATGGTAACGCCCAACTAGGCCGAGTTATAGGTGGTCGCCCCCTCCCCTGCTTTTGATTAGCAAAAAAAAAAAAAAGAAAAATATCTTCTATCATGCTAGTGCCGGTTTTGCAGAATAGAGCTCCCTTCCATTCGTGTTCAGATATTTTTTCATAATGTGCACATTTTTCTTGGTCTCATCTCTCCCTTGGTCCAGATTAACTGTCAGTATTCGTTCAGGATGAAGTATACTCTGTTTCCATGTGCAACTCAGAGATATTACTCTTTCCTGAAGTAAATACCCATTTCCTAATTTGTACAATTTTGCATATGCGAAGTACCCAAGTCAGACTGTATATCTTCTCTGAATTGTTGGCAATTGAGATGATGTCTNTTTTTTTTTTTTTTTTTTTTTTTTTTTTTAAATGGCATCTACACTTCTTATTGAATGATGGGAGAAATGAACTCAAATTTGAATCATAAGGATCCCAATCCTGCAGTATCAGATTTCTTGTGATAATCTTGATTAAAGATATTATTGGTAATAGCATCTGTAACGAGCTAAAATTATTGCCCCAACTCTTGGGACATCCCATCCGATATCTCTCATTTGCAGACATACAGTTCTTCTATACCGGAATGGTTTCATGTGCGTCTGTATGCTTCTTTAGTTGTTTACAGTCTAGTGAAGTAAAAGAGGTTTCAATTAGGGTCTTAACATTGGAGAGTAAAGTCCCAACTAAATTTCCAATTTTTGAGTTCTTTTGTATCAATATAATGTTAGAGTTGTGAATCGAGTTTCAAATGAGTTGGCTAGTCTCTGTTCTGGCACTTACATTGTCCCATGGCGAGGAAGAAGGAATTTCGTCTTATCTTTCAGCTGTCTGGAAATGTGAAAGATGATGTTCAGTAACAGGAGTCATTAATTGATTCTTCCTAGTTTTTCTTAACAGTGTCGTCTTTAGAATGAGATTCCTACGTACTCGAAACCTCAACAATTCTTTTCTCCCACACTGATAAGTATATGTGCAACAAAGCATGAAAAGGTTCTAGTTATGTAATGTAGCAGTTACTCGTGTTCTTTCCTTTTCTTATACTTAAAAAACTTTGTACGTGTACCTATAAAGTATACATACAAAAAGAAAAGCACACATGTATACTAATATACGGGTAATTTGTGATGGGGTGAGCAGGTATGGGACATGGTAAGATGAGTATGGGGCTGGTAAAAAGTAAGATTCGCGCTGCTCCATTACCCATGTGAGTGGGAGGTTTTCACCCATATTTGCCCCATTATCTATTTGTTTTCATCGCTCCATTTGGGTTAGGTGCAGTGCGGTATTCATTCATATATACTCCTCTTATTGTCATCCCGAGCACGAAGCATGAAAAACATGCAGTTAAGTAGCAATTACTCAAGTTCTTCCTTTTGCTTTTACTCGAAAAAGAGTTGGCTGCTGTCAGTTCTCGTACTTGCATGGTTCCTTGGCAAGGGAGAAGGAATTTCATTTTAGCGATTTCACTCTTTGTTCCAGCTGTCAAAACAAAAAGATTTTTAGTAGTAATAGCCAAGAGGGAACTTTAGTTGATTCTTTCTAGTTGGATTTTAACAGACCTTCTGAACGTGAATCCTTGTATTAGTGTCTAAACCAACAAACCTGTTCTTGTACTGCAAGCTCTAGCGAACTCTTTATAGTTTATAGTACTAAGCACAAAAGTTTCTACTAGTTTATAGCACATATTCATGCCATTTTTGGAGTTCCTTTTCCTATTTAGTAATTGATTAAGCCACCTGCCCTTTCGCGTTTTCCCAGCCAAAAAAGGAAAAAGAAAACTACCCGTCCTGATTATTTCAGAATAAACAAAGTGTTGATTGTTTTAGCGTGGTTGCGAAGAAGAGGCTTAGTTAATATGAATAAGTTCTGGAATGAGACCAGTTCTATTGCAGAAGTCGCAAAGAAAGAATTTCTTACGCCTGAGATCCAATTATTTTGGATTGAAGGGTTTGTACTCATCACAGTTAGCCTTCTTGGGTTCCTTGTTTTGGCTGGCTCCTTTAGGCGCTTTACTCGAAATAGCTGTCTCAGTTTCTGCTTGTTTGGGGTCTATTCAACCGCACCATCCATGATTTCTTATTTTTTGGGCAAGATGCGCAGTGGTCCGAAGTGGCTTGCTCTCAGCACAGAGTACTTTGACTTGCACTTTGTGGCATGGGCGACGTTTGTGCTGTATGTCTATGTTAGCACAGACAACATCAATGCATTCAGCCTCAAAGACAACGAGAATCACAGGAGATACAGGATCCAGTTCCACACTTTCATTGCCTTCCTTTTGTTAGTAATTATTCAAAACCGTGCTGTCTTCTTCTATTTGCAGGTCTTGTGGGTGTTCTGGCTTCCCATGGTTCTCAACTTCTCAAAGTGAAAGAAAGGTAACGTGCTTTTCGTCATGCGACTAAATCTGGTGTGGCTGGAATCAAAGGGTATTGCAGATTTCATGAGGTGTGAGCACACCAAGATTGAGGAAGAAGGTGAGCCCAATCCTGCTACCTTTTAGGAATACAAGTACTTGGTTGGCATGAAAAATGTGTTTGTTCCTTCCCCGCCTTCCTACCAGATGGTGATCGACATAGAAAAAGCTGTCACTGTGGACAAGATTTGGCAATGTGAAGGTGAGCTTCTCTCAAGCTCAAAAGACGATCAAGATGGGCACCTCAAGGATTTATGTCTCTCATTCTCTCTCTTCTGGCTCCTGCTCCGTAGATACGGTGGTCATCCTCTTTATGAGAGCACGCAACTGAAGACGTGGGGACTTGTTCAGGATGGACTACTAAGAAAGTCCGCGGAGCATCATGAAAGAGTATTCAGAGTCATCGAGGTAGAACTCAAGTTCCTTCATGACTATTTCTACAGTAAATATTATGCAAGCTATGACGAAGACAGACCCTTTGTCAAGAGGTTTTTCTTCTTCGTTCTTGTCTTGAGCTTTTTGATCTTTTACTTTTGGTTATTTCCCAATTATTGTCAAAACAGTACTCACATCGTGATCGTACTGCTCTATTAGAATTTGTGCAACTTGGCATCCTTCTCACTTCAGAGCGGTCCAAAGTGAAGTTCATTTGTTACTATGTTCAGAAGCAACTATGGAAAACCAAAAGAGGAAAGTGGTTAGAGAAAACGATACAAAATGTCTGTTGTGTCCCAAACCTTAACCCTTGGAGAAGAAGGTTGGGGCATTACTCGCTGCTTTGCAGCTATGGTTATGATCCTTGCATATATTATCTTGCCAGGTGTTGTATACACGAACTTGTTGGGCTCCCCCGACCTGGACAGTCCAAGCATCGAACTTTCTGTTGAAATAAAGGTAGCATTGATTTCATCTCTATTACTCAATGGTCAAACATTATCCAATGGGATTGCTTCTTTGAGAAGAAATAAATGGGGTAGAAGATGATTGGCTGATCAAGGCATGCCAATTGGAGACTCATACGCATGATATCCTCGTCTGGCACATTGCTACAAGCCTTTGCGAGATGGCTCCTGGTCCCGGGAAATAAGCTCGCAAAAACCTTAAAGATTTCAGGGTGGCTAAGCACTTGTCCATGTACTGTGCATACTTGGTAGCCTTTGCCCCCAAACTGATCCCTGATCTTGAAGACACTGCCAAGTTTGTTTTCGATCAAATGATCATTGAAGCAAAGGACTTGTTTCGACAACATGGGTGCCACAAGGTTGACCAGTACCAGAAGATGATGGATGAGTGTGACACAGAACTTGATCAGACAAAGACCAACATGGAGAGAGGAGCGCTATTGGCTAAACATCTGATGTGTGCGATTCCTGATGAGGAGAGAAGATGGAAGGTTCTGGCCGAGTTCTGGGCAGATAAGCTTCTGTATTTAGCTCCCTCCGATGATGCGAGTGGACATGCTGAACACCTTGCCAAGGGCGGGGAGCTTATCACACAATTGTGGGCTCTGCTTACGCATGCAGGTATTCTTTGCAGATGCCGATTCACTGAAACCACTTCAAGACTGTATTAATGATAATTCTCAAAGCGTCTAAAAAGTTACGATTCTTGTGAATGGAAGAAATTGCTTGTTGGGATCACTTTACTCCTTAATCGGCAGACCAGGTAAGTCTTGTCCTACCGGGCTTAGGATGAACCTATGGTAAAAACCCGAAAAAGGTGGTTGTTTCTTTTGTGTCTTTGTCTTCAGGTGTAATTTGTTGGAGATTTTGATGTGCTTAATAAATCAGTCTTCTTGTTTGCTTTTCAACGAGCTAGTGCTCCATCCATATTACTGTGAACTGTGAAGTCCATGTACTCAAATAATGTCAAATTTCTTCTTGTTTGTTTTAATTGATTGCCTATAATTTTGTGCTTCTAGGTGCTAAGAACGACCTTTCATGTTAGAAACCGTGCAATTTTTAACATTTCTATTATTACTTTTACTCCTATCACTAGTGAAAAAAACATAATCATAAAAAGATACCCTCAGCTGCTAAAAGTTTCCCCCCTCTCCACCAATGGCCATAGGTTTGCCACATAGTTGTACAATATCTTAGTCACATTGATCTTGACTATTATCCAAGCTTAATGACAAAAGAAAAGGGAGGGGGTTGAAGTAGGGCAGGTAGGCAAACATTGACACAAAATGACACAAATTATACAACACAATACGAACATGAGATAATACAAACATGACACGAACATGTATAAGTTGAAACTGACCTGATTACGACCACGAAAACGCGTTTACTCGGACATGTATAAGTTGAACCTGACCTGATTACGACCACGAAAACCCGTTTATTCGAAGTGTCGGCCCTTCAAGAGAATCAGGAATAATCAGGTCATGAAAACCCGTTTATTCAAAGTGTCGGCTCTTCAATAGAATCAGGATATTCCGAAAACTGTTTGTCTTAGCCTTAAGTATTTTTCATTTAGTCCAAAGCCTAGTTGACTTGGAAACTTCGCAGCTGGTTCATATCCATTTTTCACACAGTTTTTACACGTCTAAGTGGGGTTGGGTTGATGACTTCTAAAAGTCAAGTTACACTTTGTCACACCAGTTTTCTCAAATAATCCATTCTGAATTGAAATCCTTTCTTGTTTCTTTTTCATGTTTAATTGGGAAATATCAAATACTAGTAATTTACCACTCAGTTTGGAGTAGAAAGTCACAGGAAAGAGTACACTTACCTGGATTTCTGAAATTTTCTTGATAGAGAAAACTAAATGAGCTTTAGCTTGGCTTGAGACAGTAATGGCTATCAAATGAGAGAGCTGTTGCAAGTTACAACTTAAATTCTGAAAAAATACGCAAAATTTAATTTATATACTGCCAAGTGATGAATTCAGTCCAGCAAGAACAGTTCCCGCGAGTGCTTCCTCAACCTCAACCTCTACCTCTGCCTCCACCTCCATGGCCGATTATAGCTCCATCACCCAATACTGATCCTGGTAAGTCCAATTGAAACTCTACTATATAGTACAACTGATAACAAACTTTTTCTCCATTTTGAGGTTCAAGTTTTTAATTTTTGGTCATAGAATGTGAAAATTAAGATTTAGGTTGTTGCAAACAATATGTTCACCGACTTGTCACTTAAAAGAGTCTCTAATTGACATGCTTATTTGATTATATGTTTCACAGACTTGTCAGTTTAAGAGTCTCTAATTGACAAGCTTGGTTGATATTATTTATGATGTTTTGCACCTTGTTTGTACCATGCTTCCTGTATTTGTGAGGTTTTTTGTTGCTCTACCAAAGTACNAAGATGTGACAAGTGAGGAATTCTTGCATTATGGCGTGGCTGTGTACCAAGCCGCTATGAGAGGCGATTGGGTTATCGTGAATGCCATTGTGTGCCAGTCCCCATCCTGGCTTCATGCAAAGATCACCAAGGGTGGGGAAACAGTCCTTCATATAGCAGCAGCAGGAAAGCATGTGCATCTTGTTAAGAACCTTGTTGATATTTTGCACGCTAACTCTCTGGCTCGGACCAACAAAGTGGGAAACACAGCTCTTTGTTTTGCTGCAGTGTCTGGGGTCGTTGAGATTGCAAGAGTGATGGTGGAGAAGAACAGAGGACTGCCAAACATCCGAGGCAGTCAAGAGATGACCCCGCTTTGCATGGCAGTCTTGCTAGGTCACCGGCAAATGGTATGGTACCTTCTGGAGGTCACTGATGATGAACAACTAACTGACCAAGACCGCATTGGGCTGCTTACGAGTTCAATCGACACTGATATGTTCGGTGAGCAAAATCTTCTACCAATACTCCTTTGTTTCACAGTATGAAAATAAGAGCATGTTTGGCCTTAGGTTCTTGGAAGCTTGACTTCTCCCACTATTTTCCCTTGCAATCTAAACCCTTGCGATCTCCCCCAGTACCTCCCTTCAGCTTTTAAGAAGCTAAGAATATCCTTTAAGGGACCAAGAATCACGAGCTCCTTTAGCTTTTTAGAAGCTGAAAGTGGAAAGTGGGGGAGGGTAAGAGGGTAGATTGTGAAGCAAATTAGTGAGATAAGCTCAAAATTTCAAGAAACTAGGTCAAACACTATTAAAGAAGTAGTAGTTCATTTCACCTTCTTTGATTGCCTTGTCATGTCACTATATGCTGTTTTCTTAATACAGATGTAGCATTGCATCTTCTGAATAAGCATCGCAATTTGGCTCTTCTTCGAGATACAAAAGAAGAGACTGCATTGCATGCTTTGGCTCGAAAGCCCCTAAAGCTAATTAGATATCGACTGAACATGTGGAAGAGGTTCACAACTCGATGTAATTTTCCTAAATTATATCTATTATCCAAGATCCTGACACTTTCTAGGGAAAAAAGGATGAATGTTTACTTTTAAGTTGCTCTTTCAGGGAACAGAGTTGATGAAGAGAAAAGTGCAGAAACAGAAAGTGCACTTCAACTAATTCAGTGCCTTTGGGATGAAGTCATCAAACTGAAGGAGGATGATATCTCTAAACTGATTTGCTATCCTTGGCGGCTACTGTTTGTAGCAGCTAAATTGGGAAAGGTCGAATTCTTAACAACATTGATCCAATCTTACCCTGATCTCATTTGGAAGGTAGATGAAGATAGGCGTACTATTTTTCATGTGGCCATTATCCATCGTCATGAGGAGATCTTCAAGCTAATATATGAGATTGGAGCAATTAAAGACTTAATAGCTCCTTACAAAGATGCTTCCGGGAATAACATGTTGCATTTGGCTGGCAAGTTGGCACCTCCCCATCGGCTAAACTGCGTGTCTGGAGCAGCTCTGCAGATGCAGCACGAGATATTGTGGTTTAAGGTGACGACTTTTAGGCTGAAACTATCATCCATGTTAAACCCAAATGCCAAAATACTTACAGTTATGTCTATTCATTTCATCTTTTCAATACTGCATTCAGCTCAGTCAAGTTACGCTACTTTCTCTCTCACATATTACTAATCATTTAGTTCCCATTCCATTTGGATCAGTTCAGTTCATCATCATTCAATTAGAATGGACAGAGCCCTAACGGTATTACTCATCATTCAGTTAGAATGAACAGAGTCGTATCTGTTGTGTAAACTTATCTGTAACTAAACCCCTCTCCAACTGCCTTTTCTTCTTGAAAAGTAACTGATGAAAAGTTTGCTTGATTACAGGCAGTGAAAAAGATAGTGAGGCCCGAGTATGCTGAAGCTGAGAATGAGGACCATAAAACACCTCACTACTTGTTCAGTGAAGAACACGAAGGATTAAGGGCGAAAGGAGAGGACTGGATGAAGAAGACCGCTGAATCTTGTGCTCTCGTTGCAACTCTTATAGCTACTGTCGTGTTCTCAGCTGCTTTTCAACTGCCTGGAGGTGTTGACAGTGAAGGAAGCCCGGTCTTGGTGAAGCGAGCATCCTTTGTTGTTTTCGCCATGTCAAATGCAGTATCTTTGTTCACCTCCACTGCTTCAATACTGATGTTCTTATCCATTCTAACTTCTCGATATGCAGAGGAAGACTTCGTCATATCACTGCCATTAAAGCTTATGAGCGGGCTGATCTTGCTTCTTGTTTCTATAGCAACCATGATAGTGGCCTTTACCGCTACATTCTTCATCACTTTCCAAGAGGGTATGAGATGGGTTTCGATTCCAATCGCTCTAATTGCCTGCATCCCTGTTGCCCTCTTCGCTTTGCAGCAATTCCCGCTTTTGCTTGACATCTATCACTCAACATACAAATCTCGATTTATAATCGAATCCGAAAAATCTGAGCTCTTTGAACTTCCTTCTCATTGTGACTTTCCTGCCCACATGCCTGTCAATGCCACCGTTCCTAAGGCCTATAACCACTCCGTATCTAGGCCTTGCCCCACCTGTTTCCACCGTCCAACAGCCTCTCGGATTGTGGATCCTACTGCCTCAGAACAAGGTACTCCTACGCTGCGAAGCGTGGAAACATCTACACATAGTCGTCATTCAGTCGACATGACATCAGAGGTGAGGCTTACCAGAAAAGTAGACGGTTTCCCTTCATCTGCCCCTGCCTTGGGCACCCCCATTAGAGATGGTCTAAGAAGTACTACCTTGACACGCCCTTCTCGCTCGTTCTCCAACAGTATGTAGTTTCCTCTTGAGATGAGAGATACCGACAATAGTGGATTCATTCTTTACCGTGGTTGGTGGCTAATGACCTTGAAGAGGAGACCTTTGTTTTAAGCACCAGAAAATTGGGTTAAGCTTTTATGTCAGAGTGGACCTAGTTCTCTTGTAGTTCATCATCCTGCCAATTTCCATTGGCCCTAAAGTATTCATCATCCTGCCAATTTCCATTGGCCCTAAAGTATTCATCATTCTTTTATTTAATAATCTTTATTGATATCGTTAAGCAAGTTTGTCGATCAAAATATTCGTGTAGTTAGTATTGTAAAAACTAAATTTAGGCATTTGCTAATCAAACATCTTGAGAAAGTGTGGTTGTATTACAAGTGGTTAAGTTTTATTTATGTATCAATGAAAGCTCAATTCCGGTTCTATGCCAGGACTTTGCAAGGTCAGAAAATCATGTCTGACAATTACTCCTGTTTCTACATTCTGAAGCATTTACCCTAAATCTTGAAAACATTTTTAGCCATTGAAATCACCGAAACATTAACGCTACATAGGTAGTTCCTGTCCTGTGGGTTGCAGTATCAGGATGGCTACCCACATTATAACCCCTCCTCAGAAAAAGGATCAGAATCGCCACCTTGAAGCTGCAGTGAGCAGTTGGCTGTTAGCTTATGTGTCCTGAGCAGTATAGAGCTTGACCCGCCTCAGCCAAACTTGACCATAAACATCCTTCTCCTTATATTCCCGGTCCCAAGACCACGGAACATCTGCATTGGAAAAAAATGATTAGATACATACCTCAATTTGAAGACGCCTGGGTGACACAAGAACCTTTCTTAAAACAGAATCACATGAACAACAAAACAATCTAATGGGGGAAAGAAAAAGACAGGATGAATGACCTTGAGGGGAGTACACCTGCGGAGGAAGTTCATAAGGAACAGGTAGTGAGACAATTACACAATCAGAATCTGCACTTTGTTCCTCCGACCAAGTCAGGGTTACCAGTTTTGTCTTTCGAATTGAGTTATCTGCTGATCCCTTTTTATCCTGTCAACATAGTTGAATCAGAATATATACTAGAACAAGATTATGACATAGATGGAGAATGTTTCAAAATGAATATTAAGATTATGTACAGCTGTACACTAAGGGTGCGGCAGTTTTCAAAGTTACAGAAAACTATGAAGTTATGCACGTGAAAATGTCTTATTAGTGAAAACAGAGGTGGACAACTTTTACAAAATGCATTTCAAAAGAATGAAACTTTCACTGCATGAAGAAGTTATAGTCCCCTTGTTATGCTAGAGCTTTATTTAGGGTATTTACTTAACGTACTAAGTTTACTAAGGAATTGACATAAGCATAACTAAACAGGAACAGAGGAGAGGCGAAAAAAGCTTTCAAAACAATGAACATTCAATAACAGGATAGAAAAATTACCTTCATGAAACTCTTGTCATCTGTGCAAGAGAATCCACAACTGTTTTTGAGGCTAGTAGGTAAAAATAGCACACCCAACTGATAAAACAAATAACAAGTATAAGCAACAAAGTTACAACACTAAAGTTAAGCCTGATGGAAAGCAACCTCAAAATAACATACGCATATTTTGGAAAATTAAAGGATACTTTATATTTGGCAGCATTTATTTATTGCAATCAGCAATTACGTGAAGTAAATAAATAGTAGAGAATTCTGTTTAGTTGAATCACCCGACTCCCAACTATAGAAATGGAAATACCCATATCAGCGCAAGGAGAGGAATAATATTCATGCACATTATTACAAGCTCTTTTCAGCATTTAGTGGACTGCTACCAGAAACATGAGCGGTGAAAATAATTAAGCATAATGCCAAAAAGAAAATCAAAAATAACAAGTTCCAGTCAAATATCTGTGCCCCTAATATAATTGTCATTGTATTCCATCCTATAGAAACAAAGGAGAAGACAATGAAACATGGTATTCATGAGTTTACAAAACCCTAACTATTTTCTTGATCATTAAAGAATACATTAAATACCTCATAGGAGCGAATCATCAACTGAGAATTATTCTTTTGAAGGGCTCCCCAGGCAGCTTTGCTGAGATTTGCTGAAGTTAGCAAGAACCAACTGTTTTGGAAAAAAAGAACACTTGTGAGAACCAAATGGCATTGAATTTGTTAAAAAAATTTATCTTCTGCACGAGAATGTTTTCAGGAAGAGTTCTTACGCAAGATCTTGACCATTATAACGAACAAATGTTTTTATGTGAGGCATTGCACAGCTGCAAAAGAAGAAAAAGGAAGGACAGGAATCATCTGTGTCAACAGTCATTACAATACAGAGGAGTCTACAACAGTAAGTAACCACATTTTTACATTTTATCTATCAAAGTTGGTCCTGTTCAGTCCGAACCAGCCCATTGAACAAAGGGCAGAGGGGAGAAGCGTCTCACATAAGGCATATTTGTGGTTGATATAAATTCAGTCTGATGACAAAGTAAAGCCAGCCCAATTATGGTTTTTACTATCATACTTTGACAAAATAATTAATAGCTTTCCTTGACCAGCTTATGAATATGACAGTTCAGACAATTAGAAAAAGATGTCAAAAGGAGGTCATCACATCAGCAGTAAACAATATGAAATAACAAAGTAGACAGCTCATAGACAAACAACATTAATATATATATATATATATACACACACACAAATTGATCAATTAAGTTAACAGAAGTCAAACAAGAATCAGGACAAACCCCGTTATTTCATAATCGAAAAGGAGGCAGGGGTTTGTTCCTCCTTTGAACTCAAAGCAAAACTCGGGGTGTGTTTATTTCAACCTACCAATTCTGCATTCAATTCAAGTTCAGTTCAAATCATTCAGTTCAGCTCTTCAACTTACTTTTTCCCTTATATATTTACTATTCATTCAATGCTCATTCAGTACAGTTTAGTTCAGTCATTTTAGTTCAATTCAGTTTAGATCGTTTCAGTTGAAATGAACATACACTCAATTCCATTAAACTATCTAGAAGAACATTAGACCCACTCACCTTGTGCCTTGTGGTTAATGATTTAAGGATGTCATCCCTATGTCAATATGGCGTGTCAATCTATCAGGCAACTAATTGGTTGATTCTTTATTCAGGATATGGGGTCACTTTGATGCATGGAAACTCACTTGTACATCATGTCTCCATTATGAATACATTTTTCTGGAGACCTCTTAGTAGATGACCAGCAAGTTCTGAATTTGTAGAACCCTATAGATATCCTTTCTTTCTACCAATGTCTCTTTCGGTAGTCACAACATCAGTAATATCATATATTATTAATTTTAAGTATCACATTGGCCCAAAATAAATGAATAAATATTGCACAAGCTAACTCTCGTTAGCTAATTTATTTCCATTATCAGAATTCTTTAGAAAAAATAGGTTTTTGCGTGAAAAAGCGAGAAAATTTTCTTTTAACGTTTCCACATTTCCTAAATATTGAGAATTACATTTTCTGTTTCCATGCAAATTAGGTCATGGACAAAATCATGGGAGAATCTGAAACATGCATAGTCAATACATGAGGGTGATCAGAGACATGTAAACTCAACAAGAATATACTGGTTCTTCTTGGAGGTTTTGCAGACACTATTATAGGCGAAGTCTAAATGTCATTGTCCATCAGGTTTCTTCTAGTTTTATAAGGCTTTCATTTATACTTTCTCTGTTTCGAAATATAAGGCATATCTTGACATTATTTTTGTTTTGTGATACAAGGCATGCAACAATTCCCAACAAATATTTAGTACTACGTATCCACGTTTCCACTTTACCCTTCTGTTTTCTTTAAAAATATTTGCTCCTTTCCAATTCCAAAGTGACATTAAATGACTCTGGATAGTTTCGTCATTTTACCTCTTTTTCTTGAATTCATACTTGTTTAATATGTTTGCAAAGTCATAATATGTCTTAAATCATGAATCAGAGGGAGTATTTGTTATATACTAAATAGACTTATCAGGAAAAATAACTAGTGACTTCAAACCAAAATTTGTAGGAATGTGCACATACAAACCATGGTCACTATGGTGGACAACTTACAGAGCTGATAGACTCAGCCATTACTAAAAGAAACTAAGAGAAATGAATAGGCAAATGGGGACAGATGGATCTGGGTAGAAAGACATACCAGCGGCCAGTGTGGGTAGCCTTCCACTTTGACCAGTACCTCTTCAAAAATTCCTTTTGCACATTTTTAAATGGACTTGGGATGGCATTTCCAGCTCCATATCCCTGAATCACAAGTTTAAGATTGAGTGAACATATCTTATTAATATGTACAAAGAAGCTCCATGGCGATAAACCCTAGTTCACTTAACCAGTCAGACTTACCCGCTTTGCACATGAAGATAAATTCTCAGATGGGCTACCAGCCTATAGGCCCCATGCAACAGAAATGAGAAATGTACTACGTAAACTGCAAACCAAGCCACTCCCAAAAAGAGAATGATAGAGTGACCCTCAAGGTCAGCAATCCTCTCTTTGTATATCTCTTAGTACCACTACATTTTCCCATAAAAATGGAAAATTTTACAATGGCTACCGCTTAGTGGTGGCCACTGAAACTTTTTAATATACACCGTTAGATTCAAGTGCTTTAATCTTATGTGTCCATTTTCTCTTATCAATTATAAGTTTGGTTGAAGCCAAAAGTACTTTGGGTCCAACCAAAGTGATGATTATGCTTTTTTTGACTTTTGTTGCAACCAAAAACAGTTTGGTTCCGACCAAACCAATAATATTTCCACGGCCACCATTGAGCGGTGCCCGTAGAAGAATTACCCCATAAAAATAGGGTTAGAGAGAGATAGAAAGAGGGTGGATGACCCTGAGGGTCATCCAAACTTTTCCCATCTCATAATTATTTCCAAACTAGAATTTATAGCCACTTCTTTGCTAAAGCCCAACCTTATCGATGAGAACAGTTTTATTAAAAAAAAACCCTAGCACAATACAAAATCACAAACTACATGTCAGAACTTCATAGATGCTCCATCTTGCAACAGCAGACAGCAGCACCCTTTCAAACACTTCAAAGGTAAATTTGCTTTACGAAATATGAACAATTTTTTAGTAGGAAATTGCAATGAACATTACTCCCCATACTTTATTTACGGTGATGAGGATGAAGAGCGTAATGTTCAATATAGTGAACTAATACCAGGATTCCGTCATTGCAAGGACAAGAAATTAAGATCTATGGCCTATGGGTATCAAATTAAAATGAAAACCAATTGAATGTCTAACAACTGAAAATATCGTACTACAAGGAGTGGATCGGGTTTTTGTACCCAAGACGCTCTGCAGTCTCTTCTTGATCTAATTTTTTTTTTTTTTTTTTTCGGTGTCTACAAAGAGGGACTTCCTCCCTCCTTGGGCGTGGCTAAAGGGCACCTCCTAACGCACGGCTTCGAGTATTCCACGAATAAATTCGTGTAGGTGCTCCCCAAGAGGCTTGAATCCGTTACTTGGTGTATAAGCCAAAGCTTTACCAGTAGGCCAAACATCTTTTGGGTCTCTTCTTGATCTGATTTAAGTACTTATTTCTACCAAAAAGAGAGAATATCAAGCTGTCGGCAGCAAAGAAAATAGTTACCTTTATAAATAATATGAGTGATGAGCACAAATTGTTTAAGGGGGTAAACGAACACATCCTACCTCCAGTGACCATCTAACATCTTCCACAGTAGGCCAAATTATCAGTGGTTCTCCCAGACCCAGGGGCGTTTTATCAGCTGACAACCCAGATGACATTGAAGACCTTAGCTCAGTCATCCACTTCTCATCTAGAGAACCAAGTGAAGAAAACTGAATCCCAGCAAATTATCAGCACGACTGAAGTCTCAGGAAAGCAACTATTGTTCTGAAAAGAGAGATAAATTCATAATTGTCAAAGAAAGTTCAATAACAAAATGCCCCTGAAGTACCTGATAAACTAGAGGCGATTTCTTAAATTTGTCATCAAAAGTGCATCGCTCCAGGACAGAACGTAGTTTCATATGACCCCATTTCTTCAGATTAGACCCTGAATGATAGCCAGGAACTGATGCAATTAATCTGACCTAAGATACAGAAAAAAATGACTAAATCCCACTTAATCAAAAATTGAAAACAAACTAAAGTACACAACATTTTGGTATTGTGATTTTTACTAAAAAAAAGTCTTTAAGCAACCAAGACCAAGTATAAACTCCAAAGAATTTGGCAGCCTTGAAGAGATGAGACACTGGGACCATAGCTGAGTTTCATAATCGCACAAAAAACTAGCCTCCATATTTGATCCCAACAAAGGGTCAGAAAGGACACTAGAAAGGTGACAGAATGTGCACCATTGGTGCTCAAGAGACACAAGGGAAGCTTTTGTTCATGTCTGAATGATTTTGTAAGTTTTGGAAGCCAAGCTCAAGCATGAGGCAGAAAAGTTTAAAAGTGAAAAAAAAAATGGTTTTTTTGTGCCAAGATAACAGGAAGTTCTTGCGAAAGATCAACTATTTAGACATTATAGCATCACTAGTTTAGTATCATCAAAAAACAAATCTAGTGAAAAAGGATCTAAGTGCGCAAGAGATAGCGGAGAAAGTTTTTATCATCCTTGGGCTAATAAGTTCATAATTGCCAAAGATTCTTTTTTGCAAAATATATGACAGATTAAGCGGAGCAAGCGGGCCTCACAGACTATGATTATGAAAGTAAGACATGCCAGATTACACATCACCAAACAAAATCAGTTTACAAGAGTACTTCAAGACCTGGTTTTGCTACAGAGTCTAAAATAAATGGCAAGAACTTGGGTATAAACTCTACCAGTTCTGAGCTCTCATGTAATTTTACTATTTTAGCAATAAAAAATTCTTGTCACTAGCTAGATCTATCAAATAATCAGTAGCAAATAAAAAACATAAGCTAGATTCAAACATTTACAGCAACACCTTTCCTTCAGAGTCTAAAAAAAAAAAAAAAAAATATTGAGATAAAGAGTATCTATCAGTTCTTAGGAGTCATATCTTTAATTTTGGACTTAAGGCAACACTGAGCTGAATTTATATAACAATAATGACAAACATTAGGAAAATCCAAGCATTTCTGACAACACAAAACCTAAAATTTACGTCATATCAAGGAAACTAGATGCTCAATTCCATCCAAGGGTAATCAACCATACCGCTGCATTTCCATAATTGAACTTCTTAAAGAAGGAAGCATCAATCTTGAATTTACCAATCGCTGGCAAATTGGCAATGACTTCAGGCAGCTGAAAAAAAATATTGAACATGGCGTTAGCCTGTTAGGGAGATAAGCAGTCAACACATATCCACTACATTTAAATAACTAAGACTTGAAAAGTATTGAAAAGTAAAAAGAAAAAAGAACAACAAATGATCAAGCGAAGCTAACAACTCAATATATTAAACAAAGGAAAAATTTCATTTTGGTGCCCTGAGGTTTGGGGTAATCATAATCTAGTGACCTGTGTTTTTAATATTCCCACTTTGGTTACCTGTAATTTAAATATTAGTTTCAATTTAGTGTTTTCCGTCAACTCTGTTAAAAACTCTGTTAGGTTGATGACGTGGCACCTAATATTTTATAATTTTGAAAAAGAATATATGTTGAAAGACCAAAATGCCCCCACTTAATTTTCTTTTCCTTCATTTTGAGATCTTTTTGTGTGCTTCAATGGCGGTTATAGCACATCTTGCATTGTTGAGTACTCGAATCCACACTACTCGAACTGGGGAAAAACAATCAGGATCCCAAATGCCTCATAGGTCATATCCCAAAAATCTAATAAACTAGCACAAAATCACATAGATTAGCACCAAAAAAAAAAAAAAAAAAAAATGCACCACCTGTTAGGCTGTTACAAAAACAGATAAGTTAATTGAGCTCTAAAATTGGGGATTGATAATAATAATAGATGAATTTAAGTTGTGTCCAGTTGAAACAATTAAACTGTGCACAGTTTAATTTACCTTGAGCAAGACTGACTAGTGGGGGAATAATGAAGTAGCAACAAAAAAGAGGAGTAAAGATGACAAGAGGAAGAATTCTGAAAGGGAAGACACCATCTTGAGATGGAGCAACCATTTGAATTTGAAAGAAATTGAAAAGAAAAGTGAAATTAGAGAAGGGTGGTTTGGTGGGTACTGGGGAAATTCATTACTAAAGAAACAGAGTAGAAGAAAATGATATGTTGAAGGAAAAATGTGATAGAAAGCTTCTCTTGAAAGCAACTTTGGAAAGAGAAGAAGGGCCCTTTCATACTACCTCATTTAACAAGCCGGAGAAGATGGTGTCGCGGTGGAAGGTGGCGCGTGGGGCCGCAAGCGGAGAGGAGAGGAGGGTTTGCAGGTGGAGGTGGTCTTAAACATTTCTTTGCCAAGGTGGGGTGGGGGAGCTGGAGGTTTCTTTTGGGTATGAGTATGGCCACCATTGATGGTGCACAGGAGAAGATAGAAGAGAGAGAAAATAGCTTACTCCATTTTGTTTGGATTTGGTGAGAACTAGGAAAGGAAAAAAAAAAATCAAGGAAGGAGGCAAGCAACTAAGTAGGGGCATTTTGGTATTTTAAGAAAAATATTCTTTTTAACCTTATAAACTAATGGGTGCCACGTCATCAACTTAACAGAGTTTTAACGGAGCTAATGGAAAACACTAAACTGAAACTAATATTTAAATTACAGGTAACCAAAGTGGGAATATTAAAAACACAGGGCACCGGATTATGATTACCCCAAACCTCAGGGCACCAAAATGAAATTTTTTTATGCAGAAAATGACATTTTGTATCATTATCATGGCAAAAAAGAAAAAAAAATAAAGTACTTCTCTTCTCAGCATGTGAGAAGGTAATGCAATAATCATCAGGGAGATGCAAATAATTCATACAACCTTACATGGTTGCATCATCTCAACCAGAAAACAAAAAGATAACGTGATTAATATTTGTTTCCCTTATAGGGTAGAAAACCAATCACCTTCACATATTAATGTAAATAGTAAAGTCATATCATCAGCAAGCTAGTAGCTATCCAACATCAGTTGGAGCTTTTATGACTAAGTAATTATGTAAATATAGTGAAAGGATCAACTTCTTTCAAGGTTTTGATTGACATAATCTAAGGGCCATTCTTCTGAACTCAGAAAAGGTACGCATTTGTTCTTTTCGTCTTATTTTTGTTGGAACCCAGCACTTAACAGCAAACTCCAACAACTTCCAACAAACTCCAGCAATCTGTAAAAATCTCCAACAACTTCCAGCAAATAACAAAATAGTTCCAACACATTAGAGTCACAGAAAACCAACAATCCAACAAGCTCCAACAACTTCCAGCAAACTCCATCAATTTCCAGTAAACTCCGGCCACCAGTAAAAAGCTCCAACAAACTCCAGCAACCATCATCAACTTCCAACAAACTCCAGCTCCAATACCCAAAAATCGAGACGTAAGAACAGATCCTAAACCCTTATGGCGGGTAAATATTGTGGGAACTCCATCTCTTTCTTTCAAAAAACCTCAATATTGCTCACGTCATGAATTCTCTATCAGTTTGAATTTTTCTTCTATTTTCATAACTTATCTGAGGTCCCGAGGGAGCTTCAGTCAGTCACAGCCTAGTATGTCCAAACACTAACTGCAAATAGTACTATATACCAAAAACAGGAGCATGTCATAGTAATTGGGTTAAAGGGAATGTAATTATTCTTGCAGTTTGTTACATTGTGTTAGTGTTAGTGAGTTGTTAGAGTTTGTTAGACAATCTACTGTACAGCTGTGTTAGGCAGTTAACTATAAATAGTCCTCTCTTGTACAGCTAAGATCAGATTGACAGAACTAATAATGAGCTCACACTTCTTGCTCTCTCTTTTGTTCATGAGCTTTTGCTTTGGCCCTCAACTAATCGTTTATAAGACTCATATAATACTAAAAGAACATGCAAGATACTGGTCACAGGGCAAGCTTAATATATTAAAGTTGAAGATGTGAAGATCCACACACTTATTCATGCAGACATGCGACCACATGAAATCTAAAGATAGAAAAAACAAGTAGGAGTTCAATATCCAGATTTTAAAATTGCAAAATAAGAAACTGACAGAAAAGACCTCTGAGTCAAAATACTCCAATACAGGATAGATGGCAAGATAAATTTCAATAAACAATTCTGAATCAGGTTCAGATGAAAAGTTGGGGGAAGCCTGTTGGATGAAAATGAAACATTGCATGAAAGCACAGAATAAACCTGCTGACTTAAAAGAGACACACATGACAGCACTATTCTTTTTATTTTCTTCCCAATAACAGGACTTTCGCACAGCATATAAGAATTACCAATACCTTTAAAGCCTGTAAATATTCAACAAGATCGCTTTCAAATTCACATGCTTTGCTTCCCTCATTTTCATCTTTCCAAGGAAAATCTTGCATCCATAAGCCTTGACTTTTGTTATTCCAATCAACATAAATTAAGTTTGCAGTATGAACAATGACCCTCACTCCTCGAGGGTAGACAAGAAGCATTGCCTTTGAATGGTGCGTCCCATATGAAATAGGTAATGGCGGCTTATGCAAAATCCAATTGCCAGGCTTGTTTCTCTACAACATAATGATAACTTTCTGGTGTTCAGTAAGTCAATGTCCTCGATAAGAAGGTTCAAGAGCAAGATTATAGATGCTAAAATCTCAAAGGGTCACAAGAAACGACACAAACCTTCATGTACTCAAGGGTACCATCACTTTCTCCATGAACAACCAGCACTTGAGGAACTTGCTTGAGTGTTGGACATGCTACGATGGACACCAGAAGATGGAGAAAGAGGAATTGTGAGGAAACAAAAAAAAATCTAAACAAAAAGGGTTTGCTGTGGGAACATAATACCCAGATAGGACAAGTCCATAAAACAAAACAGAACTGCTCACGCAATAGGTGGCCAAAGATGAGAGAGATAATCTCCATATCAGAACCTAACAAACATGTAAGACGTAGTATACTTTTGAAATTTGCAAAAGAAAGTAAAAATGGATTTTATGAAATATATTAAATAAGCAGTAGATAAATTCACAATTAATGTTGAATGATTTTCAAGACTCAACATCACTGGAACTGAAATGCTCACTTAAAAAATGTTTCTTACCTTTAAATCGACAAGCACAAGGCTGAATTTTCCAATTATGAGCAGAGGCACATCAAACTAGCTAATCCTATTTATGACATAACCTTCTCAATCCCAATATGGGATAGATATAAGCATACAAGTAGAAGCATTCTTTTAGCTGAGAGAAATTACAGCATAAACCACCCGTGATGATCTTGGCACTGCCAATGTCCAGAGAGACCATTATGCATGCAGTCTTACACTTGACAAGCAGGGAATCTGTTTCTAAAATACCAACCAGGAACTATAATCTTAAAATGGCCATACAGCATAGAATTATACATCACAAAATGCAATTTCATACACATGAATACACTGCAGCTCTTGCTAGTTATAAAACCATCTAATTATTGTCACCACATAAATCAGAAGACAAGAAACATACAGGTAGAGATATAGTGTTTGCAAAGAGAATTACCAGATAACAACCAATCTATGTCCACCATATAATTTGAAAGGACAGCAACAAGCACATCACCCTACAGAAAACAAAGGGGGGGAAAGAAAAAGTTAATACATTAACCAGGCCATCTCTTTCGAACAATATTCCCCAGCTTCAAGAAAATATTCTGGTTGNATATTGCTGATTATCATTTTCACATAAAATAATAGCATTCACTCTCAAGTCATAGATGATTTTATTAAAATAATAACGTGAGGACTGCACTTTAAGTCATTTAGAAAGAAGCTTGATGAGTCACTCTTGGCAGTTGGTCTCTTTATTTATGCATCAATGACGATAGATGCATTCTCTATAGTTTCAGCATTACGGCAAAGCCATGTCAAATATATAGCTGATTTGGGCGCTCTAGCCAAAACAAGTGTGGGAGACGTAAAGTCCTACCCCACCAGACTACTTCGACCTCAAGTGAGTTTAAGTAATGTAAGTGTGGGAGACGTAAATATGTCAGCAGCGCCAGATTACAGTGAAGTAAATAACATGGCTCATTATTATTGAGTACTTTTACTTTTTATCAATTGTCATGGTCAATGCATTTCTGATCAATAGTCTAAAACAGCCTCTGTAGTTGTAGGGGTAAGGTCTATGTACATCTTAACCCATTGGGCCAATCCAATGATTCAATCCTAGGCAGATCCTAGTAAGACGTACTAGCGCAATGATAGATCAGTAAGAACTATGGTGCATAAAGGGCTCTATTCCACCAAATAATTGGAATTTATTTTGTTCTAAGTTATCAGTAATAAAAAAAAAAAACTACATAAATATTTATTGACACAACAAAGCGACTCCTCAACTAAGAATGATAAAGGTCTGAAGGACCACTACGATACCATTGATTGCTTTATTCCTCATGCACAAAACACCATTAAATGGTTGGCGCCAAGTCATTAAATATTTCATGAACACCAATTTGTTGCAAACCATTTCTGCAAGCCGTCTTATAATAGCTTCCTCAAATTCAGAATATTGAGCATGAAGATCCATAAAATATGAAGCTTTAAGGTGAGGAAGTACCTTGATAACATCGTTTATTGAAACGCAGGAGGTATTTGCCCATTCTGGAAGCCCTCGGACTTTCATAAGGCGAAAAGTTAAAGGTAATTTGTCATCGGAAACATGAACGCGGCGAAGTGCCTCCTCACTATTGACTGAAGTTGAAAAGTTTCGTCCTTTTGATTCAGCGTTTACACTATTTTTTATCATTGAAGATTCTTCTTTTACTTTTTTCTCACTTATATGCTGAACCTGAATAAAACAAAGGTGGCAAAAATGCAGATAAAAGATGGTAAACAAATCCTACACAACTCTGCAATTTATAGCCATGCTTCTTAATCAACATATCGACAGGAATGATACATGGTCAGGCATACATCATACCTATTTAATGACAACAACTACTATAATACATGGTCGGGCAATTCTTTGGATTTCTAACCCAGGGGTATTAACAGAAATCTCGGCAAAAGGATTAAAATTAACTCGTTGTCCTCCCAACCCATAGAGATTTCTTTCGGAAATGGAATATAAAAAATAAAAAATAAACAAAGGAACAGACAGATTAAATGACAGATATTAGTCTCTTCCTTTCTGCTGCTCCTGTTCTTCCTTTACTTTAACACAATTTCTCTCCTCTTTATATTTATTTATTTATTATATTTTATTTTATTCTTTTTTTGGGGGAGGAGGGGCACATTTAGTAAATTCTTTATACCAAATTGAAGGAAAACAAAGAAAAAAAATATCACACTCACATATATGTTAAGCATGGAAGGGTACAGAAAAAAATAACAAATGGAGCAACATAAACACAAATTCACCTAGATGAAAGTATACCAGTGAGTATCCAGCAGAAGCTACAGAAATAGATCCTTCTCTTGTGCGTTTCGTGCCAAATCCAACATCTTTAGATCCACTGTCACCTCGAGGGCCCTTGCTAACCACAGCTGAATTTCTCCGATCACTTAAAGTTACATACTTGAAATAGTTAGTTCCTGGTATCAACTCTATAATATCATCATTTTTAATGGTAGCCCTCTCCCCAGAGCTCAATATCTTCCTTCGACCACCAGAAGTCACCACCACAGGATTCATTCCTTCCTGCCATGTCGTTAGGCAAAAGATACAAAATTAGGACCTAGCAACCATGTTACTTATACTCCTCATTCCACTAAAGCACCCATTGTTCAACCTTAGCCACTTGGATAAAACATACATGTGGTCATTCTACCTATTCCAGAGACATACAAGACAAAAACTGAATATATAACAGCTTGAACCTATTCAATCCTTCAAGATTTAGGCTTTTTTCATTTTATCGTTACCATTCTACTAATAATTCATTTAAGTGCATTAAGCTCAGCGTATCCAGAACCACTCACAGAAATGAACAGACGCAACAATTTTCAAAGGCTTCTAGAATCGCTTTCATCCAAACTGCCCCATACAGTTTCTAAACATTCTTCCCTAAACCTTCCTCAATCCTAAAAAGGTGCAATTTGAAAATGAAATTCAACAAAAAACCAAAATTCATGATCATTAAATTTGCGCTACTAATTATTGGCACCATGCAATTCCAACAACAATAACAACAAACACTCACAAAGACACTGAATTAAACACTTAAAGAGACATTAAAACACAAAGGCAGAGATCAAAATTTACCACAAGCAAATCCGCATAACCAGCTTCAGCAGAAGCAGACAATGTGAGGTGCTTTCGACTAAGTCTCTTATCAGTCACCGGAACATTATTACGCCCTATCACATTCTCGCCTTCAAACACTGCCAGAACCGGCACCGAATTGTCCTCTTCCAAGGTCTTCTTCAACGGAATCAAAACCCCAACCTTCACAAATTCAACCACAATAACACTTTACACAACGAAAATGTAGCAAAAACAGGAAAAGAAAGAGAGGGAGAGAGACCTGAGAGGGAGCCATTGATGAAGCTCCGGTGGCATGCGAGTGAAGAGGAGAGAGAGAGCGCTTGATAGAGGAGAGAGAAAATCGAGAAGCCGGAACCCTAATTTGGGGGAGAGGAGAGGGGTGGAAGTGGAGATTCCGGTGAAGATTGAGGAGGCAGCTTGGGAAGTGAGGACGAGTACGACTGAGCTGCCATTGCAGTGGTTGTGCTAATCCTCGCAACCGCATTCCCGAGAATTTTGTTCCGCGCCATTTCGGCCCAACGGCTGCCCGGTCTACTTTTTTTTTTGATCCAACGGTGGAACCTTGTCCTTGCTCGGGTTTGGGTGGGTCAGTCTTAATTTTTGCCCGTTATGAGTCATCCAGGGAGGGACCATGCAAACATGTCAGTCGGGTGGGGTCGGGTTCGGGTTTGGTGATTTCGTATCAGATCTGGTCGGTTTTAAATTGTACGTACCTCTTATCAAATCAGAGAATGTCTCTGTTTTTCCATTGTTGGGTTCGGATTTGTCAACTTCAAATTCGGTTTTCAGGTTGGGATATTTTTTACCAGGTTTTTGCGTGTCTATCCCCATGTCTGGTACGTTTAGCTGATCGGATATGATATACATTTCGCAAGCTTTCAAATGATAGGTAGCATACGACACTGCATTTCCACATTTACTGGGTTTCATGTTTATGTCATATCTTGTTTCTGTATCCCTGTATCCGTGCAATACAAAGCGTATTAATATCTTGGATTAAGCCTTACACATTCCGATCACGTGCACTCACATGTCAATGCATGTTATGCACATGTAGGTTGATGCAGCATGCTAACTAGACCTATGTGCTACGAAAAATTTTCCACTGCCATTGCGCAGAATGGATCACTAAACAATAGGAGTACCACACAATTTTCAGGTAAGAAAGATCATACTCCCTCCGTTTTCAATTGAAATTGACGCTTGGTTTTCCGCAACTTACATAACCAAGCGTCAATTTCAATTGAGAATAGAGGGGGTATATCAAATTGAAACCTACACCAGAGTTGAAATTTTTTAGTGACGTGTGATCTGCTTATCAGCTATAGGGTTGTCAAAAGTTGACACGGCACGACAACACGACACGAACCGGACACGAATATAGCGGGTTAGTGTTGAGACTTTTTGACCCGTTTAATTAAATGGGTCGACACAAGTGACACGTTTAATTAAATGGGTTAGGTTAAGGTTGAGGTTTCCAACACGAAAGTGACCTGCTTCCAA
>BSSO01001289.1:0-24584 GCA_030267885.1 Mesembryanthemum crystallinum
CGGAGGAAGGCTAGACTCTCTGATTGAAGGTTGGGGGGGGGGGGTGCCGAAAGGGAGCAATCTATGCCAATGAGGTCTTAGCCTAGTGGTTAAGACTGAGGCCTTGGTACATTGGGTCCCAGGTTTGTTCCCCCCTCCCCCTATTGTATCTAATTGTATTGTACGGGTCTTTGTGCCTCCCATGGACGAAAAAAAAAAAGAGTTAATATGGTTTTTGCTCATAAATGCTTCTAAAATTGCTAAATATGAAGTATCTACCATGAAAAGTGAAACTTGAACCAGCCCATATCACCGTATCTAGATTATGACTAAATGTTAAATGACTACTCCCTCCGTCCATCTCAAATGTTGTCAAACCACCCAAAATATTTGTCCATCTCAAATGTTGTCATACCAATTTTATCCCACATACTTCCCAATAATACCCCTCCACTATAAACCAAATAATATAAAAATTCAACAACAAACTGACTTTCCAATTTAAAATAAATTTATTTTTCCTCACCCTTTCTCTATTCCCTATCTATCTCTCTCTATCCACTATCTATATTAAAATGTTTGTCTACAATGGGCAATTTTGGAAAAATAATCCCTTCTTTTTTTCCTTCTTAATTTTTGTGCAAATTTGGTTTGACAACGTTTGAGATGGACGGAGGGAGTATTATTTGTGTTTAGATTGGAGGCCTGAATTTCAAAACTGCATTCTGCTAGTCTTCACTATTCAAGGGTACATCTTGACCTCCCAAACCTTGCTTGAGGCTGGGTTGCATCATATGCTGTACATATTCCCAAAAATGCATTCGCTAACTGTTCCAGAAACACTAAATATCGGAAACTGAATTATCTGTTGCAAAATTTTAAGTTCTTGCATCTGTTTCTTTTCTTTTTTTTTTTTTTTTTTTTTTTTCCCCTTCTCTCTCTTTCCTGGCTAGGTATCCGATTTATTCACATCTCTATTTTTATTAGTCTTTGCTTCTTCTTCTTCTTCCTCTCTCTTTTATTTATTTATTTTTTTGCCCCTCATGTGGTTAGATATAGGATTTATCTGCATGTCTCTATTTTTAGTTTGTCTCTGCTTGTATATTGACTTGTAGAGTATCCACAGAACTAATTGTTGTTCTCGTTTTGTTAAATCATGTTAATGTCTTATCCAGTTCATAAAATCAGCTTATGTGCGGTGGTTTCTGTTCTATTCAGGGTGTGGAATTACGAGGAACCAACCATTCTGAATAGCTTTGATAATCATGACTTTCCTGATAAAGGAATCTCTAAGCTGTGCCTCATTAATGAACTTGAGGATAGCTTGCTTCTTGTTGCTTCTGGTAAAGTTTCACCTTTTCTTTGGTTGTCTAATTATTAAGCTTGCTTATTTCTGGTTATGCTGATGTTAGTAACGAAGGGTAATCTAACATATTTCTGTTGTTCATGAAGGTGATGGAAGTGTTCGGATTTGGAGAGACTATATGCAAAGGGGGAAACAGAAGCTCGTGACTGCCTTCTCTTCTATCCCAGTTCATGGGCCTGTTGCTCGAAATGTTAATGCTGTTGTGGATTGGCAGCAACAATCTGGAAACCTGGTACACTTGAAATCTTTTAGCAGACTGGATTTTCTTTTCTTTCTTTTTATTTATTTATTTATTTATTTTTTTTATAAATCTCGGTAACATTATTCTTATATAATTATGTGGCTGTATTATTGTGAATTAGTTTACATCAGGAGAGATATCATCAATAAAGGTATGGGATCTCGACAAAGAGCAGCTTGTGCATTCCATTCCATCATCTTCAGATAGCAGCAGCACGTCAGCACTGGTATATCTCTCACTTATTGACTCCTTCTGTTCAGAAATAATTGTCACATCTAACTTTTGGTGTTAACTTTGACAATAAATTTAGTAAATAGTAAGTGAGTAACAATGTAAAAACGCAAGAACTTATATAAAAGTCGAACTCCCAGCGAGAGTCTGATATTACCGTTTAAAATTTGAAATGCACAGGTTTGAATTAACTCAAACCCTCCACGCACAACTCAAGCGGGCCCATTATTTTCTCTCTTCTCTTTTTTCCCTCTTTCCTTTCTCACTCCTCCCTTTCTCTCTCCTCCCTCTTTCCTTACTCTCTCTTCCCTTCCCTTTTCTCAACTGTTTTTTAGTGCGTAATGGTGGGAAAAGCCCGTGTTGGGTTTGTTAAAAGGACTGTAACTCAAATGATTACTAGGCTATTTGATTTTTACTTATTTTTTTGGTAGAAGAAAGCTACTTTGCTTCTTTTAGTCTTTCTTTTAATTCTTCTTTTTCTTTCTCTTATGGTTTTAAATTTGTGGTTAATATCTAAATTTATTATTTATTATTTTTGATACTTTTAGCATTGTAACTACTTTTGCTTTCTTTCATATAAAATGATATTTCTCACATAAATGCTATAACTATTGTCATCACAACTAATACTTGTTTGATAAAAAAATGATACTTATTTCATTCAAAACTAATACATTCTTTCATTCATTCATAGTAATACTTATATGATTTTAAACTAATACTTTCTTTCATTCAATACATTATATCGTTGATATTATATTAACTGATACTTTTAGTTTTCAAACTAATACTTTCCTTCATCCAAACTAATACTTATGAAATGTTAACTAATACTACTCTATTTTAACTTATATTTCTCATATTCTAACTAACACTTTCTGTCATTCAAACTAATACTTATGTTATAAAAACTAATACGATTTGTCACATTAGCTAATACTTTGCCTTTTTCAAAGTAACACTTAATACTATTCAAACTATTCTCTCATTCTATCTGATACTTATAAATACTAATACTTTCTCTGTTTCAAACTAATACTTATACTTGTTCTTACTTTCGCTATTTAAACTAATTTTTATTTTCTTAAGAAAACTAAAAGTATAAGTATTAATTTTAATATTATAACTATTTACTTTTGAAGATAAAGAGTATTACTGATTGATTTAACAACTGATACTTTTAATTATTCTTAATTAAAAGTGATCTTTTTAAACTGATAAATAGTCATACTTTTAATATTGATACTAATATTTTCTTTTATTTGAACTGATACTTATGCGATTTTAACTAATACTTTTCTTTTGAACTTATATTTCCGAATTTTCAAACTAATATGTTATCTCATTTAAATTAATACTTATTATTTAGAAACTAATACATCATGTCAGAACACCCAATTCTTAGATTTTAGCCACTCTTCATGCTCAAACATTTTTTTCCCTTCCAAAAAATGAATATTTAAAGGAGAAAAAACCAAAAAGAAAAAATAGGGGCGGAGAAGAATTACTATACACTAGTCACTATACTCATGTGCCAGCAATGCATAGAAGACTCACTTCTTGATGCCCCTAGCATAGATCATGAGAGTCAGAGAAGGACACAAGCAGTTTCAAAGCAGCCCGAGAGTAATCAGATCGACAATGGGCAAGAACAGAGTGACCTTGGAGAAGTAAGGTTTTCGCAAAAAATTGCCCCATATACCCCGTACCCAATAATGGCTATCTTGAGCTTCAAATAGGAGGTGTTAATGGTGGTGAGCTTCAACTTGTAGTCATAGCCGGTCGAGTGGAGTCGATGTTGCGCGCAATTAGGGTTCGGCCGAGGGATTGGCAGCGATGGAGGCGGAGAGGATGACGAGCCGATGACAGAGGCCGGAGAGGGTGGCGGGCCGATGATGGAGGCCGGAGAGGAGAGAAAAGGAGAAATTGCAAGGAAGAGGACTTAAGGGTGGAGAGGAGAGAGAGTAGAGTGGCGGCAGAGGAGAGAGAAGAAATTGCGCAGAAGGAGCAGTTGATTTCAATTATTACCATTGGGCTTGTTTTAGTTACCGTTTCCATCTCTTAGGACTCTCCAGGAGAGTCGGACTCCTAAGAGACGGACTGATGTAAAAATCATGTTAGATTTATTTGAAATATACACCCGTTTATAACAACATATAAGTTACGATTAGTGGTTAAACAAAAGTTAAGCATGGCTATTATTTTCCAGACGGAGGGAGTGTCATTTTTAATTCCATTGTTGCTCCATAATGCAACTGAAATTGGTCTGGATTAGAGTGCTTACATACTGATGTGGTTTTTTGTTCATCAATACACAATTTGATGAATAATGAGCCCATATTGACTGGGTCTTGATCCTGTCTATTGCATTTGCTGGTCTTCTATGTCTGGTATGTGCAGTGTTAAGGTAGCACAAAATAAGCTTTGCTTTGCCTTTTTCCCCCTCTTTGCAAACAAATGCTTTTAGATTTTAGGTACCATTTTAGTTTTGTATGCTTGCCAGACATATTTTTTTGGTGTTTACAGTTCTTTGTTTTCTTTTTCGGGGTGGTGTGCTAGTGTATTACTCATATGCGGCTATGAGTTTCCAACATGGATACCTATCCAGGTGTTGTACCTGCCGTTTTCTGAAACTATTACATGTTTATGGCCTAAAATTAAGTGTCATATGTTCATACCTGTATTGGATATTGAGTTTCTGGCACGGATACTCAAGGTGAAATACAGAGTCTTATCTTGTGTATTATCTGCTGTAAGTTGGAGGTAACCAAGCTTCATAACATTGGATTGACAAGTGAATCTGGTTGCGTCCATGCTACTTGTGTTCAACAGCTAGCTCTATTTGCAGCCCAGTTGCAACATATAACTTCAAGCTGTGGGATGTCTTTTGCCTCTCCAAATATGTAGCTCTTGACTTGATTGCATGTGTCAGATGTGTTTGGTTTGGGGACTACAGTTTTTAATAAGAAAATTCTACTTCTATACAGTAGCTATTTCTTGAGTTTTAGTAGTAGTCCTAGTTATTGCTCTTTTTAATTCGGTTGATAGCCAGACGTATTTCCAATGTGGTTATATGGCTGTTGAAGCAGAGCAGCGCCCAGGATAAAATAATGTGTGCTAAGCTTGATAGTTATGTGGTTATTTGGTCCTTAATTTTTTTTTTAGATTGTGATTTCATATAGAAAATAGATCTACTAATAATTTAGTTTGATAACTTTTCTTCTCAGTATTCATAATTTTATTTAGATATCATACTTTTCAGTAGTACATATTGGACGTTCAGTTCTAAATAGTCCCCTTAAGTATTGAATTTGAATCTCTTAATTCCTGGATCGTGTTATCAGGGTATAGAAAGTCTTGTATTCAGGGTTATAGCCTTATAGGTGCTTTTGGGAAGATTTGAAGTTGCAATAACATCTCCATTTTGGTTTAATTTAAAAATACCACTGCTATGAATACAAGTTTATCCATGATGCCTTATTTGTAGTTCTGTGCAAAGGGCTATCATGTAGGTTCCTGTATTTGTACAGTCAAATCTGAAACCATCATCTTATTAATGGGCATTGTATTTAACTTCTCTGTTTATCCGCTACTGTCTTGGTCTCATTAGTTTTTTTGATAAGCATTTTGATGTCTAATTACACTGTTAGTGGGTTTGCAGGCTGCTTCTCAAGTCCATGGAGGTCAATTTGTTGCTGGTTTCGTAGATGGCTATGTTAGACTGTACGACACCAGAACACCTGAAATGTGAGTAGTTTTAGGATCATATTCCTTACGGAACCTGCTTTTTTAATATGCATTCTCTGTTCTTTTGAAATTTGTGTAATCAGTGGATTGGTTTCCTGTCTCGTCATTCCTACTTATCTTCTCTCATCATCTGTGTAATCATTGTAATGTTGCTGACCTTTTTAAATCGATATTTTCCTCTCCAGGCTTGTTTGCTCTGCTCGACCGCATATGCAGAGAGTTGTAGGTCTCGGCTATCAACCAGGACTTGATGTGACTAAGGTAATTGCGTTCACAAGTCACTTGTGTACACTAAAGTAAAGAGCATTGATGAATGGGTGATATATAACAAAGTATTCAGAACTCAAAGGCTAGTTGTGGCAATCTTAATGGCTAGATCGTTTCTAGGTTTTAAAAAACTCGTTGTCTGTGAATTGCTATACATTGTTTTTGAAGCACAGCTCACCATGTTCTTTTTTGCTTCTATCTCTCCTCTTTCTCCAGATAATCAGTGCTTCACCAGCTGGTGACATTGAGTTCCTCGATATTAGAAATCAATGTGATGCATACTTGTCAATTGATGCCCACAGGGGCTCACTGACAACCTTTGCTGTTCACCGGCATTGCCCAATTGTTGCCAGTGGTTCCGCGAGGCAGCTTGTTAAAGTCTTCAGCCTAGAAGGCGCGCAACTGGGCACTATCCGCTACCATCCTAGTTTCATGGCCCAGAAGATTGGACCTGTGAGCTCCCTCTCATTCCATCCGTATCAAGTGCTGCTTGCTGTTGGTGCAGCAGATCCGTTTGTCACCTTATATGCGGATGACAATAACCCTGCACGATGAGCATAGTGTTGCCGAAGGCAATGTCTTAGTGCATGAGATCAACCAGCGACACGAGACTAAACCTTGGAAAGTCATGGTGACTATTTGGATTATTGGAAGAAGCTATCGAGAATTATTCGTACACGACCTTGTCAAATTGAACAACGTGGAGATATTGAGGTCGGGTTGTTGAGTTTCTATGTTGCGTATTCGTTTGCCCCCCTGGTGTAAATTTCAAGCAAGTTTGGGTGAGTCCAACTAATTCCAGGGAGGCTTTGGCTAATAAGCTTTGCTATATAGGTCACAATGGTGTAAATATATAAAAAGGATTTGTTTTTAACCTTTGTTTTTCCTTCATTTCTCTTCTCATTTCGCCCTTTTCTAAATGGTGAGGGTAGTTAGCAAATGTTCCTAAGTTTCGTTAGTTAAGTTGGTAGCATTTTAAAGTTTATTTACAGTGGCAGTGGAAGAGTTGTGGGTGATTGACCCAAAGTGGTGGTATGTGGGCGTTTTTCTAGCTAATTTGTGCTTGTTGGCTTTTAGTGAGTGTCTAGTAGAGTATTAATCATTGTAAATAGAATTTGTGTCAAATTGTGAATTGGTGATACTCCTATTCAATATTAATGCCGCAAGTTTGTACTCACCTTTCTACCTCATATGTCCATGTCTCAATTTCTTCCCTCTTATTTATTTATTTATCAGTATTTATTTTTGGTTAAGAAACTTATCTAGTATACGTTCCTTGCCTATTTCAGGCTTATGGGCGTATGGGTACCTCAGGCCGCTTAAACTTAGGTTGCGTCTCTGGGTTCTCTGTTAGGTCTTGTTCAATTTAACTGAATGTTGTATAACTGAGTGAATAATAACATTTGAGAGAAAACGACTGAACTGAATTGAATAATTTCGACGATTTGAATTTCTTAGTACTCCTTTTTGTGAACTAATCCAATGGATTGAAAATAAATGTGTTGAAGACTTAGGAAAAGCGAAGATGGAGGTATTGATAGCCGTCCTTTTTGTGAGGTTTATATTGACTTGTGATCTGTTGATCGACAATAGTAGTTCATTGCACCCAAGTATGTGATGTTTTGCCTATTCCCAGGACTCTTATTTAAGATTTGAACGAGTGCCAACTACAAACACACACCCTACCATACCCACCCATCCCATCTTCCATCAATGGTTGTGGGATTGGCGCATTTTAGCCAAGAATCAGCCATGCCAAGCAAGATATATAGCGATATATTTGTAATGAGAGATGGGTCGATTCATTACTCCATCGCTTTCACCAAGACAAACCATTAACCATGGGTTAAAATACGATGTAACTTGAAGGTTTCATGCAACCAATTCGTCTATAGACCGAAAAAATAAGAGATCAATTCTAATATTCATCTCTGTAACTTAGACTTCGAACCATGGATTTCTTGTTCTCCTTGGCCAATATATTATGCATGTTTACACACATAACATTGTTTTTTTGCGTTTCACATTTGTTACCTAAAACCTTTGGAAAATACTGCTTGATGTTTTTTTTTTTTGGGTAATACAATTATCAATATTTTCCTTATGTGGTGCAAAGAAGCTTGAAAAGATTTTGTTTTGTGTTTTGTATTTTGTGTTTTTTTTGGCAACTCATCAACAAGTAGTTGAGACTTGAGAACATAGATCATCAAATCATGACATCATTCCCTTTGAAGAATGACTAGTTCCCACTAGTAGGTTTTAATTTTTGCCTACTTGATGCACTACCAATTACCATAGATGACCCAGGTCAAAGTAGACGGTTGACAATGGTAAGAGTATAACATAATGCAATTAAAGACATCCTGATCCAAATATCATGGACAACTATTTGTTGGTTGTTGCCCCATATTGTGGTCTACCTTAAATTGAATTAGCTAGCTGTACCCATAAGAGCTATTGTCCCCATTAAGAGAGTGAAAGATTTTACGAGTTATTAGAAAATTGAATATGTCTCCATTTATAATTCAAATTCTCAAGTTTCCACCTTTTTCATCATAAAAAAATGCTGAATTTTTATCAACTTATTAGAAATTTAAGTGTTTTGTATCAGGACAATTATCTATGTATTGTTGTGTCTAACAATGAGTAATGATTAGATTTCATTTTGATTTTTAGTTTATCAAAATTAGAAAGGAGTTTAAACTCATAAAATACCCATTTAAATGAGTTGACAAAATCTTGTATACCAATGAGCAGAATTGAGTAATTGACAACTAAAAAGTCACAGTCTATCGTGATACTCTACATACACCAATCAAGTATTGTTCCTATAATAATACAGTGAATTTCCTAATAAGAACTTATTGTACACCCCCTTCTAAATTGTGGAGAACTTTTAGTTTCATTTTAATTTTTTCTGTTCTTTGTAATTATTGGTAAATACGATGAAATACATCCTTTGAGGTTGTACTGCCTCTATAGCTCCAAAGCTTGTAGCACCCATACCTTGCTTACATCCATCCTTGTATATTCATTGTGTTTAGAAATGGGGTGCTTTTGCTCAAAAGCCAACTAGCCCGTATAAGATTTTGTATTGAACTACTACTAGAAGCTTTGGATCTTATGGGTGTTGTATTGAACTACTGCTTTCTCTTTTTGATAAAAGAGACTTCTAATCTAAAACAAAACAAAAAAAATATCACCATAATTAATATGGGTACGACCTATCGATTTGTGGGAACTTGCATTTTGGATGTTTTTGGACATATAACACATTGATTGAATAACTTTTTCAAATCCATGTACATACATCAAAGTCTGAACACGCGAAAAGCAGTCATATACTACTCCAGTTTACACCAGACTGCGCTACTCAAACTCAAAAAAAAAAAAAAAAAACAAGAAAAAAAAACTCCTTCGCTAATTACTAATCATAGCAATATCATTAGTCAATTTAAACAATATTCCAAACAGCTATCTAAAACCATTGAAACACTTTTTTCAAATTCGTGTACATCAGAGTCAGAACACGTAAAAAAAATAGTCTTATACTATTTTAACTTACACTAATAGATGTTGCTACTCAAACTCCAAAAAAAAACTAAAAAAAAATATTTCTCTAATTTCTAATCATAGCATTAGTCAATTTAAACAATCCAAACAGTTATCTATGACTATTGTGAGGTCTACCTAAAGTTGGTCCTTAGAGACGTATACAAATTTGGTGTCATTCATCAAAAGGGAAGAAAATTTGGAGTATTAATTGCATCAAAACCTGCCATTTCCCCGCTGATCGCCTGCCCCTAATTAAATACCCATAACAAATCACAAAATATGATACTCTCCCTATAAAATATTAAAGAGTATTGGACAAACAAAAAAATAGTACTGTAAAAAAAAAAAAAAAATTAGTACTAGAGTTGTATTGGATGAGGAAAAAGTGATACTCGTTTTTGGGTCATCAATACCAATATCTAGGTTACCAATACCAGTTTAGAAACTACCAGTACAATCCGCCTAATATGAGATTTTACGAATATTATTTTATTTTTTTTATTTTTTTTTACTAATAGTCAATTATTCCGAAAGCGCGCCTTCAATTAAAAGTTCGTTGGGGTAGTTGCATCTCCCTACCCCCCCTCTCTTTTCCCACTTTATATTCTAAACAGTTCGTTGGCCTATTTTGTATCTTCCTACACACTCTCCTTTCCTTATTTCTCTCTTTTTATAAACCCTCCCTTTTCCCCATTTCTCTTCCACAACCAAAATTTTCTCTTCTACCACCACCCTCATTTCCTCTTTCTCTCTCTAGCAAAAAGAAAAAAAAAAAAAAAAAAAAGTTGTCTAGGGAGAATTTGTAGTATAATTCGAAATATGTCACACCAAAACGATCAAAGCTCAGATCGTGCTGGTGGAACCACCAGCACTGACAATAATAAGCTTCCTAATTTCAAATCGTCTGTTCGATTGAAGTATGTGAAGTTGGGGTACCATTATTTGATCTCAAACGCGGTTTACCTTATGGTAGTCCCGTTAGCCATGACGGGTATAAGTACGGCCCATCTTTCGACCCGTTCGGTCCAGGACTTGGCCCGGTTGTCACTTGACATAGTCAAGTACAACTTTATTACTGTTTTTCTTTGTACCGCCCTTTTGGTCTTCCTAGGGACTCTTTACTTCATGAGTCGGCCTAGGAAGGTTTACCTTCTTAACTTTGCGTGTTACAAGCCTGACCCAGATCGTAAGGTGACCAGAGAGCTGTTCATGGACAGGACGACCAAGCTGGGGGTGTTCTCAAAAGAGAACATGGAGTTCCAGAAGAAGATTATTGAGAGGTCGGGTTTGGGTCAGGATACATATTTCCCGGAGGCCTTGATCCAAGTCCCACCCAACCCGTGTATGGCCGAGGCTCGGAAAGAGGCCGAGTTGGTCATGTTTGGAGCCATAGATGAGTTGTTGGCTAAGACCAAGGTGAAGGCCAAAGACATTGGGATCTTGATTGTGAATTGTAGTTTGTTCAACCCAACACCGTCTTTGTCCGCCATGATCGTTAACCATTACAAGCTTAGAGGCAACATCTTGAGCTTCAACCTTGGTGGTATGGGTTGTAGTGCTGGCCTCATTTCTATTGACCTTGCCAAGGAGCTATTACAGGTTTGCTTCTATTATTCTCTATCTCTAATTATTAATTCCTTTTATAAGCACTTTTTGTTCATGTTTTTGGCCGATGAGAACATGCTTATTACTCTCTTATTAAAATATTTCGTGTATTTAAGTGGATGATAACATTTCTATAAAAAAAAAAGTGGATGATAACATGTTTTAAATATTAGAGTAGTCTATAGTATAAAATCGTAGGTTTATTGTATAGTACTAGCTATGTTACCTGGACTCGATTCGAAGTGACTAATATAGATACGTGTTCAAGTGTCGGATTCGGTAATATTTTGAAAAAATCGCATGTTTTAACCTAAAATGAAGTGTCGATTGTCCATATTTATATTCGAATATTGAGTGTTCGACACAGATATTTGAGGTGAAATGAAGAGTACCAGTAACATAGTGTACTAGTACTAATATACATGTCTTTTACTGTGAGGTCAAAGTGAGAGTAAATGAATGCTTAGCTGGTTGACTTCAAGTAAGAGCTTTTAAGATTTTAGAAAGTTGCAAAAATTAATTACAAGTTGTTGGGACTCTTTAGAAAATTTGCATCACATTTGCTTGCGAGTACTGACCACTGATCATTAAAGAATTTCACATGTTGTCTTAGTGGTGACTTGTCAGACACTTTAATTTCTATTTTTAGATTAATAAAAAAAATGCAGCTGGCTAACATGTATAGAAGACAAAGACCCATGCACATAATTAAGTCAGTTAGGTCATGTACATCATTATTATCAGAACATAACCAACCATATGCCTCATGTAAATAAATATATAGAGTTAACTTAGTCTAAATTTTACTATCTGAAAAGTAACTTTTAACCTTTTGTTGTTCCTCTTAAGAGGACAAACAAAAGTTTTATGTCCTTCATTTATATTTTGTTTAAGTCCTAAAAGAGGTAGTTGAGTTGGTCGTGGGGTTGGATTTTATGGTGGAGGTCATTATGGGTTTAATTTTCACTAGGTCTCTTTGTCGAGCACTCGAAATTTATCCAGTACACACTCGAAGAGTCGTGATTGCCGATTCTTGTATCAAAAAAGTGTGAATATGGCTTTCTTACCAATGATTTTGTCATATATTTGCAGGTGCATCCCAATACCTATGCATTGGTAGTAAGCACGGAGAACATAACCCAAAATTGGTACTGGGGGAATGATAGGTCGATGCTTCTATCGAATTGCCTCTTCCGTATGGGTGGTGCTGCCATCCTTCTTTCGAACAAACTAACTGATCGTCGTCGCTCAAAATACCAACTTATCCACACAGTTCGTACCCACAAAGGAGCTGAAGATAAGAGTTACACATGTGTTTACCAAAAGGAGGATGAGAACAGAACAATTGGTGTCTCCCTATCGAAAGATCTAATGTCAGTGGCCGGGGAAGCCTTAAAGGCGAACATTACCACACTCGGGCCGTTAGTCCTTCCAATGTCCGAGCAATTGCTGTTTTTCATCACATTAGTCGCGAGGAAGGCCTTCAAGATGAAGATCAAGCCTTACATACCCGATTTCAAGCTAGCTTTCGAGCATTTCTGCATTCATGCTGGGGGTAGAGCGGTCTTGGATACGTTGGAGAAGAACCTTGACCTTACAGAATGGCACATGGAGCCATCGAGGATGACCCTTTATAGGTTCGGTAACACCTCTAGTAGCTCCTTGTGGTACGAATTGGCTTACTCCGAAGCTAAGGGGAGGATCAAGAGAGGGCACAGGACTTGGCAGATCGCTTTTGGGTCCGGGTTTAAGTGTAATAGTGCTGTATGGAAAGCGTTGAGGACGATCAATCCGGCTAAGGAGAAGAACCCTTGGGTGGATGAGATTGATAACTTCCCTGTTCATGTACCAAAATTCACTCCCCTTGATTCCTAATCATCTTTCACATTGGTCTTCTTCATTCACTTTCTTCGAACGACCGGGCAAATTGAAGCTTATTGTTAGTGAAGTCTTGGTATATGTACAGGTTATAACAACTTTGGACAGGGTTCTTCACAAAGATTGAGCAACTCAAACGTTGATGATTATGATTTTTAGAGAAAACATACACAAGCTATAGAGAGAAAAAGAACGAGAGAGTTGATTTTTTAGCCCCTTATTATTGTTGTAATTGGAATTCTGATTTTTTGTGCGTGTTTACATTGTTCACATTCAATCATCTTAGGAAATTATAATGGAAGTCTCAAACTTCAAATTAGTGGTGTTTTCATTTACATGTTTATATCTTCTTGTGCTTCCAATTGCTTATGAACTGCGCTTTATGCAATGTACACATACCTAGCCTCTTGTGATCTAAGGGACTTAGTTTTTGTAGGGCAACTTTTTAATATTTGTAAGGCAAGTCTCTCTTTTACCGCTTCACTTAAAACACTAACTATTCTCTCTCTTTCCCTCTCCTCTCCACTCTCTATTCTCTCTCCTCCCTTGGTGTAAATAAAACCACCACCACCATCTCCGCCACCAACACCACCACCACTGCGCCGCCACAGTTGCCGCCACCTCCAACAGTATTCATGCATAAAAGATCCAAAACTCAAGTTGCAAAAAAAAAAAAAAAAAATGTTAAATAAATTAGTTTGAGAGCAGTCCAAAATTCATGACCCACCTTCGGGAGGGCTGTTGAGCTATAATGGCCCTACCCAAGGAGGGCCGTGCAGAAATTATGGTCCTCCTTGGGTGGGGCAATCATAGTTCTACGACCCTCTCCAAGGAGGGACATGAATTCTAGACGGCCCTCATTTTTATTATTATTATTATTATTATTATTATTATTATTTGCAACTTGAGTGTTGGATATTTTATGCGGCAATTGTGGTGGCGGCGGCGGCGGCGGTGGTGGGTTTTACACCTTAAGGGAGGAGAGAGAATAGAGATCAGAGTGGGGATGGGAGAAGGGAAGAGAGAGAATAGTTGGTGTTTTAAGTGGAAGGGTAAATTGGATACTTGCTCTACAAAAATGAATTTGTTATCCTACAAAAACTAGTTGTGAAGATAAAAGCGATAAGTTAGGACTTAACTAGGAGTAGACATTAAAGGGAATAATTGAGGATTTTTACGAACCTTTCATCATGTATTATTGCTAATACTAACAACTTGTTTTGTTCAATGGCACGAGACGTAGGGAAAGAATTAGAAAAGGTGATAGAGAAATGGATATCCTTTAGAAGTCTTTCCTAACTCTCCAACCATATTTACTCATAATTTCGGTGTTGGAGCATTAATAATAATGGAGAAGAAAAGGGTTTTGATGTTGGAGTCGTAAAAGTGGGTGAGAATTAAAGTCACTTTAGACTATTAGGGACCCAATAACTAAACTACAGAATCTGTCACGTACATCCTCCTCAAGTCCCTATGGAATGGAGTATGTTAAAAAATAATCTTTTTTATTTCGAGGTGTCTTAAATGCCGCCTTTGTATTCGGATTTGACCCTATTAATTAAGAGCTAGTTGAATTTTTCAACATATTAGAGAGGTTCCTGGGAACTAATATGGTTAATCCAATAAACTCCCCCTTGCCCCCCGAGGCCTTACCTAATACCAACATATTCATCTATGATTAATTTCGATGTTGGAGCCTTAAAAGTGGGTAAAAAAACAAAAGGGGCACCAATGGACATTGGGGATCCAAACTGACTCTGTTCACCACCTTATATATAATTCAATTGTTTATCATACTAGTTTGATTTCCTATGTTTCCTACAGACTCATCATTATAATTTTTTTCATATGTCTTTTCTAATATATGTATTTTAATATAACTTTTTTAAAGCATTGACCTAAAAGTCTCTTCAATTATTCATGTAAGGATTTTGCTACAGTGTGTCTCGGTGTCAACACGTGATAAGTTGGGGGCTTGCCGCTAGCCCCTTGGCCCTTACCCCTCAAGGGCAAGCAGAGTTGTTACTAAATGACATTACCCCATTTGAAAACGAGAAAAACAACATCTAATCTACCTATTTCAAAAACAGAATTGTTGCCCATCTGTTTGTTGCAGCTAGCGTTGGTTGTCATTTTCTCCGCAAAAAGTGAGAAAGAAGGACTGCGTACGTTGCTTGGCTTGCCGTGTTCCATATTAGTCGTGTGGTTCTCAAGAGCATTTATTTGCTTCACACGCCTGGAAGCTCGACATGTGGCATTAGCCTCGGCTCGTACTATGTATTACGGTAGTGTTTGCACATGATACCTCCAACTGTGAATCCGACCCGTTTGACAAGTTTCATTGTGAGTATGTTTTCAGTTTATATCTATTATTAAAGCATGTAAATTATAACTGACTATTTAAATTTCTACGAATTCATAGACTATTGTGAGTACATTACATCACAATAAATGTATAGTGTGTAATCCTGTAAATTTGCTAGCTAGTTCACATGCTCATGAGCCCCCAGTGGTGGTCTCAAGAGTTAATTAAAGACGCGTGAGCACATAAGCTAGAAACGTATCAAAGATGATTTTTATCTCACTTGATATTCAACCCCTAATTAAGTTGTATGAATAGGTATACAACTAGACTCGCTGTTAAATAGGTCAATCCAGTGGGTTTCGGATCGAGCTATTTCGAGCTCGAATTGGGTATGTTTTAGGTTGATTTTTTGGTCAAATTCAATTTTAGTTATACTTTCCAGGATAGAAATAGATTTGGGCCAAAAAAATTATTTCAGGACCCAAAAAATGGGTCGGATTATTTTTTGATAGGTAGCCATTAATTTAAGATGAATACGACATGTATATGAGAAAAGTGTCATTATAAAAGAAAGATCTTAATAATTGTCGTATTCATTTGTCAATGTTCATATTTTTATCCTCATCTAATAATACACGACACAATATGTACTCGAAATTTTCGTGTTTTATTATTGAACACATAAAACTATTTTTTATTGGGAAGAAATAATCTAATTAAAAGTTTAAGTTGATAGTTAGATCATCCTTCAAAGAGAGAGGAAAAGAAGAAAGAAAACTATTTCTTGTCCAAAAAGTAGGAGATGAGATGAAGTGCAAGCTACTAATAAGCTAGCTTAACTTGCTACTTATAGAATTTATGCATGATTAGTTGAATTTATATATGATAGTTGAGCTAATTCGTTTCCATTGGCCTATTGATTTTAATTGCGTGCTTATATGCTAGATGACCGCCATTATTCTATTGTTTTAGTTCCTTTATTTCTATTACTTTGATAAAACTCCTATGTAATTACTTTTAACCCAAAGATTAATAAATCATGTTAATTAGTAGGAGTATAATTTTTTTCTTGAAGAAAGTAAACAAGTCTAATCTCAAGCAATTTATTGAGAAATGACATAATTTGATCACGAAATCATAAAAAGCCTAGATGGTAAGGTCATCTGCAATGCTGCCTTTGACCAATCCAAAAAGTAATAAATAACTAAAATAAATAATCATACCTTATTTAACAAAAATTAGTTGAGAAAACTTCATACTCAATTTTGTTGTAAGTGAGCAACTCCAATAATTGTTGTTTAATTGAATTTTGATGTTGTCTGGTTCTCCTCTTCCACAGACTTCTTATATTCAGATTCGATATTCATCCAAAGGCTATGTTTAGCATTAACAGCTAGTTTTCAGTAGCTTTTGAGCATAAGTTACAACTTAAAACTTGCAACTTGTTCTTTACTCTCTCAACTACCAAATAAGATTTGAAGCGTCAGCTAACTTTCATTTGGCAGTTTGAAAGCTACACATACCAATTTTCACTTGACAGCTAGATTTTGAGTAAAAATTACAGTTTGAAATTTAAATCTTATTCTTTTTTCTCTCAGTTACCAAACAAGATTGAAACAATAGTTACAACTCACAAATACAGCTAACTTTGCCAAACGTAGCCTGAAAATGGTGGACCAAGATGCATAAAAAGACTTGCATGTGCGTTTAAGAGAGAGAGGAAAAAAAAGGTGATCAAATTATTAAATAATGTGTGAATGCATTTTAAATTTTAATTATTAAGCCAAGAACTCCTTGGTTTGGAAATCTTGGTAAATAAACACTAGAGAGCTTCTTGTCCCTGATCTGATATAAACAATGCAAAGGTGAAAATTGCCTTGTTTTATGTTGATGACGAGAAAACTCTACTTCAGGATGGGTTCAATTCTAGGAAGCATATATATCTTGGATAAATATTATGTTGTGTAACACGTACTCGAACAGTTAGACATGACATAAAATCACATCCGAATAAGACTACGATTAAGCCTTTATCTTTGAAGATGTTATTGTTTCCCTGTATCTTTGTCTTGTCCATATTGATGACTGTATTTGTGTCCATACAAACTAAGTTTTTTTCAATTCAATGCTTGCTATTTTAAGAAGTATTGGCCTTTAGTGGTTCATAGATCATTGAGACAATCAAGGGAATCCTTCGTTTGTACGAACTTCTTAACATGATTAATGCCCACTTTTATTTCCTCGATTCCCAAAGTATAAAACTCGTCCCATTTGAAAGACTTTAGGCCTATATTTTGTTATAATGTATTTCATAAAGACATTACAGAAATTAAAGTGGTTGGAAAGTACTTTCCCTAAATGTGCTTTAACAATAATATCCACAGAGCATAGGGTACTACACTTTTTATTATAGTAGTTCATCACAAAAAACTTTTTGTGTTTTGCAAATGATGTTTGTCATCTTATTACAATGCGGGTAGAGAACTTTGTCGAGTAGATTCAGAGACTATGAATAAGTTCTTCTTCACTGTGGAGCTTTTAAATAGAATGTTTAAACATGTTCAACGTGACAAGGGCTTTCGGATTCATCCAAGGAGTAAGAAATTAAACTTTACTTCACCTAAGACTTGTTAGTCTTTTGGAAACGGGATCTACTATTCGGTGACTCAAGAGGGAACCAATAATCCTAAACCATTAGTAATATTTTTCAAAGGAAGGATTTTGTCGTAGTTTCACGAATTAATCTAGTATTATCAATAAAGGTATGCCTTGCTAGTACATTATCCTTGCATGATTATGGCAGGTTTAGAAAAGAAAAAGGCTAGGCAAAATCATGTTTTCGCTTACAGGATACTCTCTATGTCTTACGCAGGTAAAACTAAGCCTGTAAAAGTCAGTTCATTTTGGAATCATTGATTCTTTCACACTTAACAGTTCATGGCAAAGTTGAACTTTTTATGCATCTCCTAGTTTCCTACACCTTTAAACTGGGATGAATGTGGTGCTAATAGCTTGCAATGGTATATGATAATCTGCATTAATGCACAAATATTTGGATAATTTTCAGTATTTTGCGTACAGCGCTGCAGAGTTGGTGACATACATTGATTCAGTCATGATCCATTGTCCACCTCGTACCTTAGCTACAGTCATACGGTAACTATCTTGTGTGCCTCGAACCCCTTCGTGTTGTTGAGACACTCGGGGATCGGTGTCATGACTCGTGCCTCAAACCCCTTCGTGTTGTTGAGACACTCGGGGACCGGTGTCATGACTCATGAGAAACCAGTCTCTTTGTCAAAAAGACAGGGAAAGTTGAAAGAAATATTCAACATAATCATTTTGGATTTTTTTTTAAGAAGACGAGATATATAGGAGGAAGGCGAAAATAAACATTGCATGTAAATAGAGATATAACTCAAGTGAGAGAAGTGAAAAGCATAAAAAAACTATCAATAGCCATCACCAATCAAGATACTAAAATAACTAAACACTATTATCATTAGAAAATACCAATATCACGCGTCCAGCGAAACCACCTCCTGCAACAGGGGCTGTGCTGAGATTCTTTTCATGAAGTTACCGCCATCACGACAAGGGTGACAGAAGCAACACCAGTTCAGCAAACCTTAGATGTCCGAATAATTACAATCCCAGGTGTAAAAATATACACAGATATTCACATGTATGCATGACCTGTCGAACGCGGGTGCACAATTCAAACACCCAAGGTAACCCACACGAAGCTGGAACGTTATTACCTTCTCCCAGCTATCATATTCTGGTTAGGGTTTCCTGATGCGCTGGGATATGGACCACTCTTCAGCTTACTTTCCGTGCTACCAAAGACATTAAGATCCTCAAACAACCTGTATGAAGGAATAAAAGGTTTCTGTCCTGAAGGGATACCATTCGAGCCATTAGCCGTCGGCGTAGTTCCATTCGCAGCTGACCCATTAGCCCTTGCAGGCAATGAGTTGGTATGCTGTAGTGTCCGGACGCCTTGCATTGGTGTTGGTGAATTCGCTTGTGGAGTCGAATAAGCGTTGCCATTCACAGCTGGGTTTTGGAAAGAATTAGTCTGCTGCAAAGATCGCATTCCTTGTTGCATGGGAGTGGAAGAATTGATAGCAGTAGGAGCAGTCTGGTACATTGGCTGATTCCCGTAGTGTGAGGTATTGTATGAGTTAAAATTCTGTGATGGCCAAACTCCCTGCATTGGCATCGAGGAACCATTCATGGTTCCTTGCGACATATATGGATTAGATCCTGGATTCTGGTAGTTTCCATAACCAGAAGTTGCCTCCCATGGAGGAGGGGGGTAGCCGGAATAACCCTGCTGGGATTGTGGTTGAAACTGAGGTTGAACAGATTGATATGGAGTTTGATACTGAGGCAGTGGCTGTACTGCTTGCTGAGGTTGAGGCTGGGCCCACGGCACAACGTAATTGTTGAAGGATTCCTATAAGAAAAACAACGGTAAGTTTCTAAGCACCGTACATTTTTCGCAGTTGACCAAACTAAGTACTTGGTACCTGAAACGCCGTCTCTGCAGGAGCTGAGTTGGGAGCCTGAGGAGTTTCCGGAGTAGTTGAGCTTGTTGTGAGAACAATGCTCAAAAGGTCAATCAAGTCCTGCTCTTTTGTGCTGGTAGCAGTTGCAGCTGCAGGTGCGGGCACAGGTGCATCTATCAACACCAAAGCATTACTGTTGCTGCTGCTGGAAGAGGCGGCATCGTCAGTAGCCCCCATGACAACACTTTGTGATGGTGACTTTGAGTGTCTGCATTTAGTAGCAAGCTTTGTCAAACTAAATGTAAGTCGAGTGGAGAGAAACATGCATTAGCAAGACTAGAGAACAAAATGTTGGGCGGACACTATTTAATGACAGAGGTGTAAGCTTTATTTATTGTGCACACCAAACTAAATAACGGTGGCAAGAGTGACTCATATTAACTATGACTTGTGTCTGTCTAGCACCTGCAACACCTCCAAAAGACTAGCTGTTTATGGATTGGATTATATATGAATATAGATTCTAATAATATTGGTTTGACGTAGAGTTGCCAATTAGATTGCCTAACAGCACACAAGTGCACAACAGAAAAAGCAAAATAAAGAAAATCCAGCTTAAAGTAGATGCAACATGCAACAGAACCAAATTACTATCTAGTAAGACTAACCGTCGGGCAAGCTGTGCAAATTCATCCTCCTCCTCTTCGTCCTCTTCTCCTTGATCCCTTCCCACAGCCGTAGCAGATGCTGAAGACTTGCCATCTAGTGCAGGATTCTTGTCTCTTGCCTCGCTAATTTTAAGGCTGGAGTCTACTGATTCACTTGGTTGGCCACTAAGACTCCCTTGAATTGGAAGAGGGGCACCAGAGGCTAGTGCATCATGCTTTGCAAGCACACTTTGCAATGAATCATTCAATTCAAGACCCTGAGCAAGAAGTTCTTCATCCCTGCCAAGCAGACAGATCAGATTATTAAAAAGAGTGTAGGTCAAAAATACAAAGAAAAATAGATCCACTTCAAGTATTGGGACATCATGGAAAATTATCACGATATAGAGATCATCGCAGCAGTACTTACGTAGTAGTTGTAATCATTTGCATCAGCTTCTTCTGATTGGCACGACAACGATCGACAAGATCTATAATTACTTCGTCTTTCACAGCCTGCAGCCAAAACAGAAGGGTGAGAAAAATAAATCGATACATTGAAAATTTGAAACAGATGATGCAAATGTTTGCATACCACACGGTCATTAGGATTCACAGCTTGAAGCATGTCATCTAAGAGCTCCAACACATTCCGCATAGATTCCAAGGTGGAAAAACTGACCAGAACACAAACAATAGATTAAGAAGTGACAATTGAAGAAGTATTGTAGCGCAAACTGTTCATTGTGTATGATGAAGCCATAAAAAAAATATATTAAAACATGATGGAAGAATATAATGAAGATGCCGTTGAAAATAAAATGGTTACCTTAAGCCCTCAACCTCAGAAGTCATGGCTTCATCCAGCCTTCTTGAAGAATTGGCGGGCATGCCAAAGCCAACTTCGGAAACTCTCGTCGGGTGGGTGACAGGAGGTGTGATTACTGGGGCTGAACGCTGTGGACGCTGGGGAAACTGGACGCCACATCGCTTTCAAAACATACTATGTCAATATTACAGTGCATCTAGGATTCACAAACAGCATAATTTAACCAGCTGCAACATTGAAGCAGATCAATCCAACGAGGAGAAGAAGAAAACGGGCAAACATATAAGTTTGTCTTTAGCAGAAAGTAGAAACCTTAATTATGTATGAACTCCGAACCCAAGCATGCTAAGGTGATACACAAGAAGTCATAATATAACCCCATTGTTTGTGAACCCTACCAAATAAGAAAACATATGGAAAGTATGGTGTTGTATCAGATGTAGATTATATGATCCATCCATGACTTTCTCCATGGTATAGTGGTCGCCAGTCTTAATCATCTAGTCAAGTCCAGCAGACTTGCTATTCATTAACTCTATCAGATGGAGAGAATGGATAAAATCAGATACTGTCATCATGTAATGCCCAAGACCAGAAAACCACAAATGACCTATCCCATGATTCTTAAAACCATAATTACATAATCGTCCATCAAATAATGCCAAACTGATATTTTCAGAATGAAACAGCCATTATGTTGTGTAATAGCCAATATCCAGTTATATGCCCCTAAGAGAGGCCATGAAGAATCCGAATATTCTAATATTATGAAGTGTGCAAGATAAATGTTAACTAGGGACTTTACAAAACAACACAAGAAAAAAAACCAATATGCTTACCCTCAACTCATCACATGCCCAGTAATATTGAGAGTACTTTCCACCAGGACCACCAAATGCTTCTTGCCAGGAATCAAGAAGTATCAAAATTCTGTTCCGTACATGCATATCTGCCTGAACATCGCATTAGAAATTCCAAAAATTAGCTGAAGCCAAGATGTCTACAAAAGGTCTCAATAAGGACTCCATATGGCAGACAANCAAAGAAAGAATTATATAATAGTAACGCAGGAGTTATGTTGGTAACAGTGGATTTTGTGCAGGAATCGGCCATCACATTGAGAGACAATAGCTATCTCCCTGGAGATTTGTTTTAATGGTAATCATAACTTGTCACTTCATGAATTGCAATTCTCAAAACCATGAAGACACGGGACAAACTTTCCTTGTTAAACACCTTGCTACTGACATCAACCATCTCTTTTAATATACTTTCCTCAACAAACATACAATTCAACACCATCAGTCTAATAGGCAAAGCCTGGATACCCATGTTATATTTTTTATTTATTAAAACAAAACCCTACTATATTGAGTCTGCTTCAAAAGGCCATCACATTGATTCCACATGGATATATCTCTCTTCATCCTCTAGGTAACTTGATCAAGGTAGAAGAGCAATACTTCAGCTACAAACTTGATTTAGTTCACAAGGGAGGAATCATGTATCTTCACAGTTCACAAAATCGCTGAGTAAGAAATGTCTACATTAGAAGAATGCAGGTCTTTTGGATATTTTTATTCCACAATGCTAGCTTGATATCTCAAGGCACTTCCAGGGTTAGCACTGAAAAATATCATCTTCCTTATCCTTCTATCTCATTCTTATATATGACTGTGTTCATAATTGAAGAATAACATCTCATTTCAAGTTCACAACCTTGCAGAGTAGCCAATACACAAACTCATAGGAGTAATTTATATGTGTAGCAGCTGCCAGTTTCTGACAAATTAGTAGAATTGCAAGATAAATTTTTTCCATTCAGTTGAATTGGAAAAGCAATATTCACTTCTAAAAGCCCCAGGTACATGAAACATTAAAGTAAAAAAATGAAGCTAACTAGAGTAAACAAAAGGGGGTCATGAGGGACATCCAAATTGGGAAGTATCATGCTGGCGCATGGTCATCATCAGACACCGAAGTAGCTCAAGTTCAACTCTTCAAGCAGAGAACAAAACAAGGTGTGCGTACAAGTGTCAGACAAGCCATTTTCCCATAAGTTTGCATCTACTTGATCCAAATTCAAGTATCCAATTGTTCATTCCCAAGTTCTTTTTTTTTTCTTTTTTTTCCAGAAAGTATTCTACTCGGATACAACGAAGAGTCCATGAAACATACAGCCAACTTAAAGTTATAGCCAATTCATAGGATCAAAAATGTAAACACTCCGATAAGAACAAACTAACACTTCAAAATCCCCTGCTTTCATCTCCTACTTCACCCCCTAACCTACCCAAAAAAAGCTTCATAACATAGAGAAATTTATAGCCATCAAGACACAATAAACCAAGCTACGAAGCAGAACGAACAATCGAAAGTAAGCCAAACCTTTTTCTTGGCCATTTTAATCATCTCATCCAATATTTTCCGCTCTCCGATATGAAAGTGGATATACTCACCGCAATTCTTCACCATCGTCTCCAGCAGCTACACAAAAAAACACAGCTTAAAATCAGCTCGGCCGCCTCGAAAAACAACCAACTAAAAGGGGACAGAAAAGGAGGCAAAGGCAAGTTATCATACATACCGTTAAAGTAAGTAGCTGAACTTTAGGATTCTTATTCTGCAACCTTCTTTTCACTTCTTTCACCGCATCTTTAGCCAACCTAACAAATTTTCACAACACGAACAACATCATCATCATCATCATCATCATCATCATCAATCATCCAGAATTCAAAAATCTTCAAACAATTCAACCAATTTTGACCGAGGAATTACGAACTAGATAAGTGAAATTCAAAAGTCAACATCATAATTAAGGCATAATTAGGAATTTTTTTACCAGTTATTAGAATTGCAGATATCGCAGATTTCCATATTCAAGGTCCAATCAGGACCAGCAAGAAGCTCGCTGGTAGCCTTATCAACCCTAATCGTGGCAGAAACAGACGAAGAAGACGTAGAAATCGAAGGCATCATCATCTTCTTCGATTAAATTTGATGATTATGGTATGAATTTTGAGGAAAGAATTAGCGTTGTGTGGGGTTTTGTAGGGTAGAGGAGAGAGAAATTGGGGAGAAAATTGAGGGGGGGGATAAAAACCCTAGAAAAGTGCGAGGGATTAGTGATGATCCTTCTTTATTTGGGAAGAAGAAGACCCAGTATTTAGCTTCAATTCAGTGTAGATATGATTTTAAATTTTTTTTGGACAGATTTTATTCGGGTTTATTTTAATTTTTTTTGGATTAAATTTTTTTTTTTTTGGTTATTGTAGTTCCTAAAATGGCGTGCTTTCTGTTTTGCTTTTTCTCTCAACTTTCGCTCTCTTTGCTTTTCTCTCTCTATCTTCTAATTTTCAATCGTCTGACTAATCTTCAAAGTTGCCGTCCCACTCGCGGGACTAGTCTCACTCGCCA
>BSSO01001290.1:0-24574 GCA_030267885.1 Mesembryanthemum crystallinum
CAGCACTCTGTTTCCTGTTTGCCTCAACCCCTTCGTTTTTGGTCTTTTGTATAGAGGAGTTATGTGGAGGCAAATCTAAGAGAAAGTAGAAATGGGTGCATGTAAGTTTGTTAGCAAATGTGCCTAAAAGTTTTGAGGTTCTTGTTACTAGTAGTACTAGTAATCTTCTGGGCCAGTTCTTGTTCTGGCTAGTTTTGTTCTTATTAATCTGTCGACTCGATCAATGAAAAATGAAAAATCTGTACTTCGCCTTTGCTCATATGCCATGACTCTCTTTTATCTGCAGTTTTTAAGTTCTACTATTATTGTCTGTCCGAGATTAGTTAGTGTTGTAATGTATACGAAACCAAACATGAATACGACATAACTCGAGGCTAATATTTTGACATAACTCGAGGCTAATATTGTTGATTTAATTTGAGGAGTATGATTGCATGCTCTTGTGAATGTTCAGAAATGTGCCGAAAAACTTCGAGTTCCACCATATGGGTAGTGAACTTCAGAACCTGGCAAGAACTTGGGAGTATAAACAAATGTTGATCCACACATATTAACAGTTACAGAAACTATAGGTTAAGACTTAAAGAGCATGCAAGAAACCTTTCTTGAGGTGCCAAGTGGATGTAATTTAGGCACTTAATTATTGATTGACAATAAACATTGGTACTGAACTTAAGATTACAGGTTTCAATTTATCAATCCAACTCAAATGTCTTTTGAAGGTAACATCGTATTCATCCCATGTGTTATGGTGGTTTTTCATCAATCATATGAAATTTGGATGGACTTAGTATATCATAGTCAGGCTTTATTGATGAGATTTAGAGTGACAAAAATATAAGAAATAAATGCTTAGGTGTTTTGTATCTCAATGTAAGTGAAGGTTGGATTTCTACTAGCATATATGTCTTTTTTAGAATGAAAATAAAAACACAAGTGCCAAAAATATTATCATAGTATATATGGACTTATTTATGAGCCCATTTCACACACACTTATACCGGTGACACAAAAATTTAATATTGGTGTGACCTTAATTAGTACTGTGACCCAAAAACTAGTACTGTTGAACTAAATAGTTGTAGTGATGTATTGCCAATAAGGTTTTAGCCTTGTGGTTAAGGCTAAAACCTGAGTACATTAGGTCATGTACAGGCCTATATGCCTCCCTTGGACCAAAAAAATAAATAAAATGATATTGTTGACGTAAAACGTGGTACTAATTAACTAAATCTAAGTAATACTATTGCGCAACTGTCTAACTATTGGATGACCCAACTCAGGGGTTACTTTTTCCAATTTAGGAGTTACTTTTAGCAACTTAGAGGTGGCATTTTACAACTTAGGTTAGCTTTAAAAAAATACACTAAATTGTAAAAAGTCATCTAAGTCGCTAAAGAGTAGCCCATAAATTGCAAAAAGTCACCATTGAATTGACTCACCTAGCAATTAGACGGTTGTACAAAAGAATTTGCAAAAGCTGTACTGTTTAATGATAAAAAGTACTTCAAATAAGTTGTAATAACTATGAGGCAATACCCTTTCTCCTTATCTATGAGCCAACCTCATACTAAGAGTGATTGTAGTAATATAATCGAACCCACAATAAGATTCGAAGGAGGGACTTACAGACTTATTATACCACTAGACCAACGCCTCATTCTCTTCGTATCGTTTTGATGCTTCATCTAAAACAATCAAAGAAAGAAAGAATTCTTTACAAAAAGCCATCCATCATATATATTCCTTCTCCAAATTTTGTGGATACAATGAGATTATCCCAAGATGCTCCACACTATTAGTGCATGTGCTAAAACTTGATATTCTTTAGCATTTCAAACATTGATCAACAACTTAACTTAGTCCCCACAATTAGATAAATTCATGAATTAGGCACCAAATGTGTAATAGAGTAATCTTAGACACGGTATCAAAAAACAATATTAAATGCTAGCAGGGTTAGGCACCAAACATAAACACAAAATAATATGGTATCGAGCAAATTATTGAGGGAAAGACAAAATTCGCATAGCTTAAATGTGTGCAACTCTAAATAACATGATATGGCTTGTTTATTATATAAAATATATTTTTAAATTTTTATTAATACTTCTCCGTCCACAAATGACCATCCAAATTTGACTTTTTCATTTTTTTTTTTTTACAATATTAGACAATAAATATATAAGTACATACTCCTTGAATATATTTATCAAAGATGAAGCTAAAGCACATATTTTATATGTACACATTTGCATAATTGCATTCAATATAAAACTCTCTCTCTCTTCTTTTTTTTAACGTAATATAAATCCAAAATTATCCGTGAAAATTGAAGTTTATTACATGGACTTTGACATTTTTTTTGGGACGCTTAACTTTGGACAAGAAACATAGTTTAAAATAATGGGAAATTGACAATGCATCAAATGATAAGTTATGACAAATTAATACTCCCTCTAGGCCAAAAAGAAGATGAAAAGTGAAGTTTTAAGTAATGAATATTGACTATAGATTTATCTAAACTCTTTATGGAGGTACAATTTAGTAACTGTATATGATTAGATTTGTCTTGAAAAATACTTAAAGATATTATATTAGTACTATTTTTTTCATATTAATGATGGATACAGTTGGTTATCTCTATGGGCACCTCCTACCCTTTTAACCTTAAAGAGAAATAGACAACAGTTAACTTTTTTGAAATTTCAAATTGTATTATGCATGTTTCTTACTATCTCCGTTTCGCTAAAATCTTGTCATGAGCAATTTACACGTAAATTAAGGAGTTTTTGTTTGGTGTGAAACTTCCACTTGTGCCCTTGAAAAGAGGGTGGGTGAGGGTTGGTCAAATAAATAATGGGTAAGGATAATTATGACATTTCGACAAAAGTACTTTACTATTTTAAGCCATGACAAAATTTTAGAGAGATAACAAAAATGGGTCATGATAAGATTTTAGCGAAATGGAGGGAGTAATAAACCAAGGGTAAGAGGTATCTAAAGTGATCCTTGGAGGCAACTAACCACAAGCCTATAACAATTAGGCATATGATACCCATTAAAGTAAGTGAAAGCTAGAAGTCTCACATTGAAAGAATCGAGGGAGAAATACCCACAAGTTATATAAGTCTAGCGGGCTACTTTTTCGAGTGCTCGTTAATTTTAGAATGGACACTCATTTGACTTGTGTGTGATGTTGCTCACCTCCTCCATAGGTCTTGTCCAAGCCAATTGGAAGTTGAATACGTACCTCTAATAAAGGCAACCACTTCCTACCACTTTTGCCTTGTAAAGGGGGCAAAAAAAAAAAAAATGGTATACTCGGAATATTGAATTATTTTTCATATTTAAAATTATGTTATGTATCATTTAAAAAAGTAAGGGTATGTTCTATTCATATTATTTTTGTTGATATTTATTGTTGATTTTTGTTGGTTTTTGTTAATTCTACTGATTTTTGTTGATTTTTGAAAAAAAATTATTGATTCGTTAAAATTGGCAGAGAGCGACTTTAATGATTTTTGTTGAAATCAACAGAATCAACTAAATTAAATTGAGTAGAACAAAGCGTAAATCTTATATAGACTTGGTTCATCTATGGTATGGATGAGCTTCTAAATAACTGTATACAAATTATCAACTGCATTGAAAGAATAGCATATTTCGATTTTACTCATGCAGCTCATCTACATTCAATGCATTCATAATAAATGAAATTTTTAATTTTGGAGTACATATGCAAATCATGCGATAAAACAGAAGTCAAAAGTATTTATGCAAATCCCATCCTTGATCCATCACATATTCTATTTCCGTCCACCATATTTTCTGTAGGAACATTACAACAAAATTATCCGAAGATGCTCTACATTCTCACCACGTGCTTAAAACATCAACTTATCTCTTTGCCATTTCAACATTCTACAACTTGTACATCATCAACAGTTCACATAGTTATTCTTACATTCAGCTTATTGCACCCCCCCCCAACTTTAACAGAACCCTTATTTGATTGGTTTTCGAAAGTTTCTTTTAGGTTCGAAAAGAAGACACAAACGCTATTAGGAATTAAACTCTCAACTTTATTATTGTGAGAATATGTGGGACAATATTACTAACCAATGGAGTGTTTCTTGATTTCTTGTGGTGCTTCATATAGCTGTTCTTTTCCTAGACTTATTTACAAATGGTGTTCGTATTCTTAGTTTAGCGAGTTAAGCTGCAGCTTATGACAGAGCAAAAGCATCACCAACACCCTGGGCAATGCAGCAATGCAGTTTGTAAGTTGAACCACCAAAAACATCAAAAACCCAAGAAAAGAAGAGTGGATTGCTCAGAAATTGGAACAATTAATATGCTCTGACTGTAAAAACAAATATCTACAAATTGGTAAGGACATTCAACTGATTGCATCTACAAGATTACAAATTACAACAATCAACCCTGGCGAAAAAAAGAGCGACCCAAAATTGACGTCCCCCCACCCCCTTTTGCAATATTGTTCGCGTAAAATGTGGGGGGAAATCTACATGGATTAAGTTACATAACAGGGAAGAATCAAACTAATTGAATCAACATATGAAACAGGTATACCTTGCCCGAGGAATTTCTCGATCTTCAAGTCCTCTCAAAAAGGACTGAATTGCAAGGTGCTCTGATGCATAAGCCATGAAAGCAGCCAAAACTATGCCTCCTACTACCATCAATCCTAGCCTGTAACAAAAGGAAAAAAAGTGTCCATTATATTTGCAGAGATGTAACATCTGATTTCTGAGCTTATAACTGACACATGAATCAAATATTGCCTAGTAATAACACTGTCATGAAAGTATTACACGCTCACAACCCCATAGGCGAGAACTGCCATGTCAGCCTGTCATCAACTCCCCAAAATTCTTCTCAAGCTGCAGTTTTGCTAATAATGCAAATGTAATGCGATGAAAGAAGCACATTGGAGGACACAAGACTATGAATTACTTCAAGCTCAGAGTCATGCGCGATACACACATGAATCGCTCTGAATATCTGAACATTCAGTTCAAACTTCAGAGCAAAACATTTTTCTTTAGGTAATTCTTGTTGTTTTGATTTTTATGTGGGGAGTAAGGTGGGAGATAATTTGGATATTTGAAAACATGCTACTCTCACTGCATAAATACACGTGTTTTACTTGATGACCTATGATATAGTCACTGAGAGCTAATGTGAAGAATGAGACCTGAATAGTAGAACCTGTTCTGATGTCCAAGACAAGAGCTTACTATTGATGTTGCCCATGTAGAGCTTTGTAATGTCCTTTGAATTCGATCATTTTTATCTCTATCTCCACTTCCAGTTCTACAAAGTTACCATTTTTGTTCAATGGGCTACAGCATCTGGAACTTGGTGGTCACGTCCTCATGACATAGGCCAGTTCAGCAAAGGGTAAAGCCCTATAGGCCATGAGTTATTTAAAGGATTTCAGCTTTCAAGTTTGTTCACGAGCCACAAATTTCTTCTGTTTTCAGGTAAGCTGTTAGTCGTGCTGAATGCTTATCCTGCAGGAACAGACCACCGAAAATGCCAAACACTGCACTTCTCCTAACAGCTGCAAAGATTACTTCGAATATCTATCAACCTAACAGGATTTCTTTCCAATACGTGAAACTAAGTGTAGGTAACATTACTAAGCAGTGGCTGGCATTGACGATTTGACTCTACCTTTTGAAAGTTATGATTCTCCACAACCAAACACAGCCTGATGGTGTCACAGTTTTCAAAAGAAGGCATCTGTTAGCTTAAAGGCTGTTGCAAGGGAGCTCAATTTCTCCAGGTCATGCTTCAAGGGGCCCCAGCAAGCTTGATAGTGAACTAAAGATAGTATAATAAATCAAGAAATTGGTTGCAAGCAATAGCAAGTAAAGGTTGAGATTTGACTTCCCAAGAGACTTCAGAATAAAGACCCATGACATATGGTCATAAAATCTAATGGGACCCCTTGGCTGCCTCATCACGAGAAAGGTCCTAGCAAACATTCAACCTCTAATAAAAGCAGAGTTCCTCAAAGTTTAACAGAGTACCAGCCGACAATGTCCAATTGACAGACAAGAGGTATGTCATATTCTAGAGTTGGCTCTCGCAAGTTTGACACAGATATACATACATGCATTGTCCGACATAGCGCTAAGGTCGGCTGTTGATACTTCTAGTGATCTAGCCTTACTTGGGAAACACTAAACACAAAGGCCTAACTGTAAACCATGCCAAAACATAAAACTTAAAAACTCTGGACACCTTTGAAGCACGGACACCTTGAATAGATGCCGTGTCGCGTGTCAGAAATGCAGACGTGACACGAGACAACACAGACACTTGGGCACCAGCCATATTAGGCCTTTTATCCTCTACAAATGTGCTTTCCCGTGTCCGTATAGGTGTCCGCATAAGTGTCCATGCAACCTACCTGGAATGAACATAAACAGATTGGAAGGGAGGCTAAGTAGGTTGGGAACTTCTAGTAAATGCATTTTTCCACCCTAGAGGCCTCAGACATAAATAGACTCGTAAGTCATAACAGTCCAAGTCCTTCAACCTAATTTGGGAATTGAAATGCACATCAACAGTTTTTTTTTTTTTTTTTTTTTTGGGTGTCTGCAAGGAGAAACTTCCTTCCCCCTTGGGCGTGGCTAAAGGGCACCTCCTAACGCACGGCCTCGGGTATTCCACGAATAAATTCGTGTAGGTGCTCCCAAGGAGGCTTGAACCCGTGACCTGGTGTATAAGCTAAAGCTTGTTTACCACCTCTTGGGTAATGCACATCAACAGTTTGTAAAGCCAAAGATTACCGGACCATGGATCAACATAAAATTTTCAAAGAAATTAACTTATTCAAGATTGATGCTTGCATAAACAAGGTCAAATGTAAAAGATACCTCGCAAACAAAGCAGTAACTCCTAACAGAAACGGAAATGATGGGACTGCAACAGCCAGAAGAGCCATTCCCGATCCATAATACACCAGAGCAGCTTCATAAGAAGACACCTGCCGCTGATGACCTAAACATGAGCAAGAATCAACAAGACCATGAGAGTTAGGCAGTTAGGCACTCTTTAGGCAAAGCTATCAGATAAACGAGATGAAGATTACAGACCTTTTGCAGAATCAGAATCTAAAGATTCAGGATCAGAAGAAAAAAGTCCTGCTTGGGAAGCTTTCATTTTCCCCCAGTGACACACCAATCGTAAATAGCCTCCAAACAATAGGAAAAAGAAGGTATATGTCCACTCATACGTTAGTAGCAACCCAGTCCAGGGTAGCACTTGTCGTGGAACAATCAGAAGTGCTAGTCCAAGAGAGACAATGGCAGCTACGAGACAGATAAAAATTGACATTCCACCCAGAAACCAAGGCACCTTGGAGAGCACACCATTGTAAAGCTGTTCAAACATTACCAGGAAGATGTAAAATATCCATGCTACTCTATAACACGAATGAGAGAGAGCATGCTTTAAGAAACTAGAGACACTTGCACAAAGAAAACTGTGTATAACCTCATCAATATAGTATTATACCAAACACAGCTTATGCAGCATTAAAATACTAACAAGAAGGCATACAAACCTGTTGGTTGGAGTTAATGGCTGATGTAGGAGAAACAGTAGAATATGGAGGCACAATACCCGATCTTAATCTGTAAGCAAGGTGTCTAATATAGTCACCAAACGAGCTCCTGAAAAGTGAACCAAAAGTCTCGAAGGCCTGTAACATGATCCAGATGGTTTCATATGCAATAATGTGGTAAATTTTGTAGCATTTAAGAATCAAACAGATCAGATGATTATACCTGAAGAAAAGAGCGATAATAAAGGCAGATGATAGCGAGGAAAGGAAGCAGAAAAAGAATTTTGACCCAAAGTTCATCTTCAGAATTTCTCCCTCCTCCTGTTCCCGGGAGAGATTCCTCGACCCTTTGCCTGATATCCTGCAACATAAGTACGACAGCTAAGTTAATAAATTAACTTTTACACACTGTCGGATTCCTCAAGTACTCTATCAAACAACTATCCAGAATTTAGAAATCTAACAATAAAATGGGCCTCTACCAAAAATCCAAGTCAAGCAATCTTAACCTACAAGGAGAGGTCCGGTAAATGGATTCTTTGCTATGTTGAACAATGGTTGTTGGCTGGCTAACTCAGCCCTCCCTATAGACCAATTCGGGTGCATAAGAAATGGCAGAAGACTATCTATCATTAGCAATCAACTAAATGTTCAATTAATCAAAACCCAAGCATTCCAGACAGGTGAATAATGACAGGAATAGATTTTGAGTAAAAGAAAAGGTTGATAAATATCACTAAAGGATGCTAGAAATGGTGCTGCTTTATAACATCAAAAGAGGTATAGGCATTCATAGTAGAATTAAGGAAAAGATAATGAAAATACCTGCCAGAGATCAACAGGTTTCACCAACCACGCTGTCCACCAATCCCATGGTTTTAAGGGTCCAAGAGTATAATGGACAATACGAAGTTCCTTCTCATCTACCATCCACTGTATAAGTAATGCATCAAAAGTTTCAGTTTTCCCAATCACAAATAAGATGTCAGTCAATGACACAATTAATGTGCATGCTTCAATTGATACTCCTGATAGCCAACGCAAGTGCCAGAAAAGATTGTTATCAATAGAATAGAAATCCATCATGTGGCACACTAAGACATCTCCGTACAGTAAAATACCTTATTAGCAAGCATGTACAAACCAACATCTGCATTGTAAAGGGTAGAGAGGCGCTGCATTTCAGGGATTGGTCTGGACTTCACCTCTTCCGGGGATAAGTTAGGCTCAAATAAATGTGCATTGGCAAATCCAACATAATATGAATTCAGAAACCCTTGATCTCCTGAAATGAAATATATAAAGGAGTGTAATAAGGCAAAGGAATCAACTTTTCAAGACGTAACAAACTTATGAATATGCACAGCATAAAAGCCAGTAACCTTTGTTGTATATGTGAGGTAAGATCTTACCTAGTTCTATAATCTCTAAATGACTGAAACTAGAAATGCTACATCAACAGAACATTGACTAGAATAGCATGAAGCAGTGATATTGCAACATGATCTTATTGTAATCTGTAGTAAACTTTTAATAAAAAGCATAGTTTAACTTAAGAAACAACTAAAACATTCATGAACATTGAGTGGTTCATAAACAAAGTTCAAGTCATATCTCTTCTCCTCCATGTAAACCAGCTTAAAAGATAAACTCAAATGCTGAAGGGAAGAAAGATTGGTTGTCTGCAAATATTGACTATAGCTCTGCATCCATGCATAGAATCACATACTAGATAGAAAATTTTCAAATGTTACTGAGACGAATGAACCCATGGATAAATGACCAACAATTGTCCTATTTGACAAATAACAAAGAATGTTGATAATGATGCTATGCAGTTCTACAACGTCCTTGCCAAACACAAGTGAAGACCTTTACACTTTAATAAGTAAGGCTATGTATAACTGACCCACCATAGATGGGATCCTTGGGTACTAGAATGATGGATTGGTGACTTGGTGTCAATGTATAAAGAACACAAGGACAACCAAGAGAACTTTAAAAGTTCTACAAGTTTAGGACAGTTAACGCAATTACAGAGTATATTCTGTCAATTTGTTGAAAGAATACAAGTCGGGTATAAACTATAGTGAACTTGTTCCATCAGATTCTTTTTTTCTCTTCTTTTTTTTTTTTCTTTTTTTTTTTTGATAAAGAAAAAGTATTGTATTAATGTAAATTGAAGAGTACAAGAAAGGAGGATAAGGAATCCTCAAAAGAAAACTAATTACAAATCACCCCAATGACGTTGGATGTCAGTGAGGGTGATCCCCTTAGAAGTCCCCGCCGCTTTGACCCAAAGAGAGGCCATATACACAATGTGGCCCCAAACAAAATCTACTGGCCTAGGAGTCCCTATAAAGATACGGGAATAGCGCTCAAGCCAAACTGCCAAAGGCACTAGAGAAGTGCGAAAAAGGCGCATCTCCAAAGCAACTTGTGCTCCTTACCCCGCTCAAGCCAACATAACGTATTTGCAAGAGGTGTACAATATCAACAGAATTGACAAAGCACTCCCACTTGACCCCCAAAAGTCGGTGCCAAAGTGACCTCACAACGTCATAATGCAGAAACAAATGTGAGGATGTCTCTCCATCTCAATGACACATAACACACTGATGCGGAGAAACGGCCCAACCTAGGTCGGCACCGCAGCAACACATCATGGGTGTTAATCCTGCCTAGTACCATGGTCTCAACAAAGGCGCACACTTTCAGGGGAATGTTAGACTTCCAAATATATGTGGCTAAAGGAAAGAAGGAATATTGTGGTGGTAAGCTAAGATGGTGAAGGGAGGACTTGCAAGAAAAGTCCCCCGAGGAATCCCCAACCCACACCATGGAACACTAGAACTCGTGAGGAGGCTAGTGTCCAAAAGAGTTATTAAAACAGCAATCTGTGATTTCCCAGTCATGAGGTACCCTGCGAAAATGGAGTTCCAAAGATCCACCATCAGCAGAGAAGAAGGCAGATTATAATAATGACAAGAGACCATTGTGTGCATCATAGTCTTCTTGAGAAGTCGAAATGGGGAGTATACAAGTCATTGGCTATAAGTGAGTTGAATCATGTGATGATTACAGAGTCCAGGAGCATGAGCCAAGACTTTCATTCCAAGCAACACTGAAATTCATACGCACTGACTTCCATCTTTGGCAGCCTATGGTTTGTATCACGGAACAAGCCAAAAAAGTACTCATGGAGAATTGAAGATTTGAAGTGAAATGAAGTTTTGCCATATTCTACAATGAAATTTGGGTGGAAGCTCAATCAATATCTGAGTTATATCTGAAAATATATAAATCTCCTACATAATCAGTATTGTACCAAGATTCAAGAAAACCCAAGTCCCCAGTCCAGACTACAAAATCTCATGGGCACCAACTATGTAGAAACCCCAGCTTTCAGTTCACATGTGAGCACAAATGCACTTGCATCATGCGAAAACATCACATGTGGACAAGCTTCATTATAAAAACATTATAAACTGCTTCTAATTTTCCCTCCATGATACCGGGATGTTTCTGGATTGAAGGAGCATCCACTTGAAACTATACATAGGTCCAAATTAGTTTGGGACTGACATAAACAAAAAGAAGGCATTCGCCAATATGCTTTAGGGGGGTTAAAAGATTAAAATGTTGACTGTTTCAAACAAACAAATCAAATTCTAACAACAGCAGCTGCTTGGTTTCCTACTTGAACTTGAAACCACAACACTATACAGACCAGCAGTGAGATAAGTCTATGTCAAATCATGACGGCATGAAAAACTACATATTTTAAACATCAGTAAGTGACATTACCTCCCGTATAAGAAGGCAGAGTTTTAATTTGTCTCATCATGTCTTTAAAAAGCGCATCAGATGGTTCAACAACCAAGACTCCAGAATTTAGTCTTTCAGAATGCTTTAAGTTAGCACAGAACTTCCCACATTTAAATAGATCGTCAATGTTCTTGACCGCAATTGTATCTGCGTCAAGATACACAACTGCACAACAGATAAAACTGTTCATGTCACCAAACAAAGAACATAAAACTTATCAACTGCAATGTAATAATTGAAAATTGTAAGTTGAAACTGATAAGTAAAAGCATCAAACCCCAAAATGAAATTACCCTTTCTGTAGTTGGTCATGTTGAATATTTTCAACTTAGTGTAAACACCCCAAAATCTTGTTGGGCGAATTTGGTTAGGATTCTGCAACAGAGAAATCTTATCTACAATCCATCCATCAGCCTGCACAACAACAATCAGCACATAACAATCTTCTCAATACATGTAATTGATACACAATGATATGCTCAATCAAAGTGCAAAATATAGTGCCTCCAGAAGCAGCTTGCTAATAGAACAATTCAGGAAGACAAGAATAGCAATTTCGCAATGATTAACGGTTCACTCTACAGGAACAACATATAGGAGAGCTTTCTCTACCATCATTTGAGAACCATACAACTACATTCCATTCAGTCTCTCTAAGCTACACCACTGAATATGATATCCCAAACTACATTACAGCAACACCACACATGACAATCACAAGAACGTTTCAGGCAAAGAATCCGCATCATCCGATCTAAACCAAAGTTGAGCTCAATTGTGACATTAACTCCCCATCATATTATAACCATACCATAATATCAACTTAGAGCCTAAAGCCTGGCACCAGGCTCCTACCATGGTAATGTCTAGGGATCCGATGTACACAACCTTACCTTTAGGAGTCTTAAAAAGGTGTTTTTGTTAGACCCTTGATTGAAAAGACATTGATAGCTTGCCCATTATAATCTCAAGTCCAAAACTTTAGTTCATTTGCAATGTAAACTCCCATGCCAACTAAACACCAAATTATCACTATCCCCTCAATTCTCTCACCTTCCCAGCAAAGTTTCAGCTATACCCAATTCGCCAATCAACTAAAGTCGAACTAAAAATGCAAATCCCAATAGCAAACTAAAATAAATAAATATTGAGAGCAGCAATTTCATTACCTCAAGGAGGTTCTTGGCATAACTAGAAACACCATCAGAAACCAAAACCACCATATCTTTCTTGGATCCTGTATCTCGAATCGATTTGCCCAACACTCTAACACCCAACACGAACTCATCCCCATATAACAAAGTCACATAAGCTTCATTTGATGATTGAGATTTCCTTGCATCTGCCCCCCAAATGAGAGATTGTGACAACAAACCATACACAACAACGAGCAACCCGAGATTGAATATCCTAAATCTCACCATAATTGGAAGTGGGTGAAATCAGGAAATTGGTTTTTTTTTTTTTTTTTCTGAGGTGGGCAATATTGATTTGAATTTGTGTTTCTTTCTCCTTTTGGGGTTATGAAAAATAGGAAGAAATCATTTGGAGAGAGATAGGGTTCGTCAGAAACGAATCGACGAGAGCAGATTGGACGTTTTAAGTGATAGACTTTTATTTTTTAGAGGATGCTGAAGAAGAAAGTTCCTTTGTTGGATTCAAATCGATATCTGAATCTCGTCTTCGTTGAGTCGCGTTCAAAGTTCAAACTTGGAAATCCATTTGAACCTACTCTGTTCTCTTTTTTTTTTTTTTTTTTTTTTTTTTTAGGAAACTCTGTTCTCTAGATGGTGTGTGTTTGGATTACGCAACGCAAATTAGTCAAAAAAAAAAAAGTGAGTCGTATACCTTATTTTTACTTTTTGATGTTAATTCTATTTAGATTTTTTTTTTTTTTTTTTGAGTGAAGATACGGTCACCGATCTTCTATTAGTTTGAAAATGTCATAATCTAAAACAAAACAACATTGGATGGGAAAGACGACTCCCAAAACCGAACTCCTACTTCCCACGGTTGCACATGCGCAAGCTCATGAGTGACCCTGTTACATTAACAAAAGACCAAGAAACACTAACAAAGCAAGAAACAAAGTCTTTAATGTCAGCAATAATCAAAGCAAAATGACTACGACTCCTATGTCTAGATTCTAAAGCATTAAACAAATTAAAACGATCTATATTCACCATAACATGATCGTATCCATGACTGAATGCCAGTTGTAAACCAAAGAAAAGTGCCTTCGCCTCTGCAATTTCTGACTCCCAAACTTCAATAAAATTGATTGTTGCTGCCAAAAGAGGACAACCATCCATTTTCTGCATAATAATACCAACACTGTTACCCAAACCAAAAATTCTAGCAGCATCAACATTTATTTTTACAATCCCACAAGCAGGTGGCAGCCACTTAGCTGCACATACATTGTAACACCTGTTGCACAAACTGCCTTTGTTTTTTACAGCCCAATTCACACGGTAGCTTATGAACTCTTTTATTCACGTCATCCGGAGCAGTGACAAGACCCTCAAAAATCAACTTATTTCGCATATCCCAAATGGCCAAATTAATAAACAAAAAGCGACGGAACTCCTCCTTACTAAGATGTTTCCATTACTCCGAGACCCAATCCCGAACACACAGAAATATTGAATTTTTCAAAACACACATCTCACTTACCTCCCCACCAGCATATCCCAAAGTGCATGCATCTCGTCTTCTACACAATTGTGACAAAAAATACAACTCGCTGTAGATTTATCTAACCTCTTATGCAGGCCTTCCTTCGTGGGTATAGCTTCACGGCAAGCACGTCAGACAAACATCTTCACCTTCGGTGGTACATCACAACTCCAAATATGATTCCAAAGGGAATGATCCACCACGAATGATGATGCCCGAGTTTCCGCCTCTTGAGCCTCAAAAGTCCGATAATAAGCACTATGAACAGTATATTCGCTGAACTTATCCATTTTAGATTTTAAAAACCTACTATAGTTATAATTGAATCCATCATTTTTCCTCTCACTTTACTTAGTGTTAGATTAATTTTGTTTAGTACTATATAAATTCGGATTAGATACTAGATATCAGGTATATCGATGCACATCTTATTCGATTTTTTAAAGGGAAAAAAAATAAGCGGATCGGATTTAAGAAATGATTTTCAGTGGCTGGATATCCAAATTTCGAATATAAAGTGGATTAGATTTGTATTGGATTATCGAATCCAGATTTCTTTGCTCACTACTACAATATTAATCTGATACAGCTCCGCCACCATCGTCAACATTGTTTACACAACAACATTGTTTACCATATATGATGACCCCTTTTTTTCTTCTCCTATCCCCAACGAACTCTTCTTTTTTCCTATTTTAGTCCTAAAGGTTAACAAGCTCTTCAAGTTCCTCATTGCGAACTTCTTTTGGAGTAATACACAATAGTCTCTGTTGTTGGAATCTTCATTGATGATGAGATTACTGTGGTGGAGCTCTCTCACAAGTTGGTCCATGCTACAAGGAGATTACATGAGGCCATTCCAAAATCTTTTAAGCTTTATTACTTCACGGTCGAGATCGTGAATTTTTCGTGGATCTCAATCGATGAGATCTTCGGTAACGGTCATATCTAGCCGATGATCCCTATTTTCAACATTGATTTGAGATTATTGTTTAGATTAACAATTAAATAAATTCTATGGTCAAGGGGGATTTCGCTACACTATAGTCGAATTGGATGGGAAATTTCGACAACGACCACATCAAGCTGATGACATAGAGGGGAGATCTCGACAAACTTGGCACTGACTAAGGGGACATTTTTCGGGCATCATGATTTGAAGGAAGATGTTTTGAGAGGGATTCTTGTTGGGCATGTGGAGAGGGATCGAGTGGTAGACAATAGTATCAATATTGATATTGGTACTTTAAATTTTATGATTAGGCTATGTTTGGTAAGGTTGTAATTGCTGTTTCAAATCTTGATTAGTAGCTATTAATTCAATTGAATTGATGAATTGAAGGAGAAATAAAAGAAAAATAAAAGAGTGTGGGTTCAAAAACGTTCACGGTAGCTACTAATTCAATTGAATTCATAAATTGAAGGAGAAATAAAAGAAAAATAAAAAAGAGTGTGGGTTGTAAAAACGTTCACGGTGGGACTCGAACCCACAATCTCCCGCTCCGGAGGCGAGCGCCTTATCCATTAGGCCACGCGAACATTTCGATGCTAAATTCATCCCTCTTGCGGTATTTAATCAAATTATTTGTTTTCTGCTGTAGAATTGTGAGAGCAAACAAACCAAAGAAAGAAATGGCTACTTTTTTCCCCCTCATCTGCTCCACTCCCACTCTCTCTGTTGCTCTTCTTCCCTCGAAAACCCTAAACAAAACCTCTCTTTCTCTCTCCACAAAAACAATGGCGTCGTCATCGTTGATGGCGAATATCTTCTCCCACTGCCCTAACTTCCATTTACTACCCCACAAGAATTCCCCCTCACTCACATTTTCTCTCTCCTCCTTCCCTCCTTCTTCGTCTTCCAGCTCCTCCTCTCTCAGGTAATTTCGTTCCCATATTCTTCCCTACTTCTTTGTTATCCATGGATTACTTTGTTGGTTTTGATTGCATTTTTGTTATTATGTCAGCATTGCTTATCGGCTTATCTCCATTGGGTTCTTTCGATTATGTGTTTTCTTTTGAGGGAGGAGTTTGGTTTCTTTTGATGTGTGTGATTGATAACTCTCTGTTGTTAGCTAATTACTAATCCAAAAAATGAACCTTGGCCTTTGAATTTTCTGTAATAATTTGTTTGAGGGAGTTGATTAAATAGGGTGAATCATAAGTACAGAACAAAAATACGTACCTAAGAGCATGTTTGGCCTAGCTTGTTAAAAGCTTGAGCTTCTCCCTCACCATCCACTCCCACCACCACCTCCACCTATTTTGAGCTTTCGAAAAGCTAAAAACAACCCCTTGAAGGCCCAGAAGCACGAGCTCCAATTTGAAGCTTGTGCATTTAAGGTGTAAAAGTTTGAGTGACCTTGAGGGTCACCAACCCTCTCTATCTCTCTCGAAAATGCCCCCCTTATTTTTATTGGAAATGCAGCATGATAGAGAGATATAGAGGAAGGGGTCAGTGACCCTCAAGGTCACTCAATCACTCTCGGCATCTAACCCAAGGGATGATTTTGGCTTCTTAGAAGCTCAAATTAGGGTGGTAAAGGGGGTGGAGGGGTTTGATAGTAAGGGAGAAGCTCATGTTTTTAACAAATTACACCAAACACGCTCTAAATTGGGAACCTTACCTAGAGAAATAGCTCTAATGTCATGATTTTATTACCATGTGGAGGAGTGGGAAGGAAGTAGAGGCAATCAATTTTAGAGAAAAAACAATAGGCTGCTTTATGTGCGGCACTCAAATGTAAAACTACACCTATTTCATTTACCCATCTATTTGTTTATTACCTCAAACCAAAATATTTATGATGAATATGAAGCCTGTCCCCTTCCTTTCCATGGCTTGTGTAATTGTTTCAAAAAGAAACAAGGAAAGAAAATATATCGAGGACTGGTAAGAGCTCTGAGATATACTCCAAAGGTCCCTAGTTCGAGTCCTCTAAGGGCCACTGCAGGTTTTCCTGGCCGTTAGCTTCAGGACCCATGGGAATAGCCGAGCAAAGCTCGGACACCCATGTCATTAAAAAAAAAAAAAAATACATTGAGGGATCATGCTTTGCTTTTGTTGCATATTTTGATTTTCATTTTTTTAATGAACTAACTATAGTGTAAACATATCAAAATTTTACTAGGTTTCTCAAGGTTATCCCAGGAAATAAAAGAGTCATTTGTCAAGCTTCTTTTGCTGCTGGAAGCTCTAGCTCTGATGGTGAATCAAACCCATACGAGGTAACTTTAGTTTTCGTCCCTTCCATATTGTAGAAGTTAATGGAAGTATAATCCCATCATCATTTTCAAATTTTACGAGTAAATGATTGTCAACAAGTTTAGAAATGACCTTTTCTAGGTAGAAGAATAAAACCCATGGACAATGTTGAGTACTTTCATAAATGTGAGGTGCGGATGTGAATGTGATAATTATCCAAATTCTGCATTATATGAGATTATTTGTCCTTATATTAGTATTTGTTTGCAATTTATTTAGAGAGGGATTTTGCATTTATATTCATTGTTTAGGTTTCAAATCTATAGGTGTTAGGGGTAAGCCCCATTGAGGGGTTTGACATGATTAAGGCAGCCTATACAAAGAAACGCAAGGATGCTGAAAGAAGAGGTGATGAAGCAACTGCAGCCCTGGTAGGCCAAAGCTTAATTCATCTAATATTTGAGGACATTGCTTTGCATAAGTGTTAAGTTGTATTTGATCTTTTTCAGTTAGAAAGGGCGTATGACAAGATCATGATGGCGCAATTAACGAAGCGGAAGAAAGGGGAAACATTTGGTTCGTTTAAGGTATATATTTTACGCAGTTTTCTTATGCAACCTTTGCCTCATTTTTTATCTCTTAGGAATTTAGGATATTAAAATTCCTGTAGTACTTTAATAAGTGGAGTTGAAGCATGGCTTGTATATTCCTATGTTAACATCTCCTGCGCATGAATTACATGTTGCTTGATCGAGAAACACAATTAGCTGCATAAAACAGAGCTTTAACATAAGATGCACATTTGAATGATTTGATTCTGCTATATGACTAATTGTTCCTTATGAAATTGGATAACCGGGCTGCTGGAGTTGTATTCTATGTGGCATGGAAACGGGAAACTGAAAAGTAGAAAGGGTAAAACAGAAACTGAAAATGTCATTTCTCCAGAACCTAACAAGTGGAAACGTAAAAAAGAGAAAAAACACTAATATGCTTTACTTAAAAACCTAAAGTTATCTTAACTATCATCAACAATAGTACATATAAATATGCTTTTAGAGTTCAATGGCCTATATCTAAAGGGATCAGTAGAAAGTAAATGTGTTTTTGGGATTTCAGATATCAATTAGTGGGAAAGCTGTTCTTCTAGTGAATAAGAAGTTTCCCTTCAGTTTCCAACTTTCATAGTTTCGGATTAGGAAATGTGACCTCCGTGGACGTTTTCGCACATTAGAGGTTGTATTTCATCTATCTTGTGAAGTGAAAAGCACTTGCTTTCTATTCCAGTTACTCTTCTCCTTTCTCTCTTGTCTTTCTATAAGTTAAAGTTCACATCATATACTCTATTAATTGTATACGTTATTTTCATAAAACACAGGTTTCGAAGGATATTAAATATGCTGACAAAGAGCCGTTGGTACCATGGGGACCCAGGTTTGTTCTTGGGATTGCTTTTTTAATATACTTTCAACTTGCTGCTTACCTACTCTTTCAAAAAGTGAAATAGTTGTATCGTTATATCCATTATACGACATATAATGATATTAGGTGCAGTCCTTTGATATAAAGATGGCCTGAATAGCTTATGTAATTAAGGTGGAGCAGGAGGTTACATATTTAAAAGGAAAATTTGACATGAATAATCCCTAGTTTGGGGCATAAAACAATATTAATCCCACATTTGCATAAATCTTGGAATAATCCCAAGTTTCAAAGTCTGTCACCACAATGGTCCCAGAGTGGACGACGTTAACATCCGTTAACATTTTGGCTGACATGGTTGTGGTAGCTACTTAAAAATAACCCTAAATCAATAACTCCCATCTCAAAAATCAAAGCAAAAATGTAAACGGATATTAACGTCGTCCACTCTTGGACCATTGTGGTGACACAAGTTGAAACTTGGCATTATTCCAAGATTTATACAAAGGTGGGATTAATATTATTTTATGATCTAAACTAAGGATTATTCATGTCAAATTTTCCTATTTAAAATGTTCAATTTTTAGATATATTAGATATGATGATAAAGGCAGAAAAATGAAAATTGTGTTTGGCCCTTGATCGAATCTACAATGGCTTCTTGTTGTTTAAGGAAGTATATTGGCAGTTTTTCTCTGATTGTCTTACTTCAAATCGTATTCTTTTTTTTTTTTTTTCCTATCATGCCATAGTATCCTCTTTTATCATCTTCTTTACTGGCTAACTGAATGATGGAATCATGTAATCTGATATGCCTGCAATTGCCTCAACAATTCAATATGGCTATATCTGCAGGTACAGCAAGTCCGATGTCAAAGATATGCGCATCAACATGGCTATATCTGCTGTATTTGTAAGTTGTAGTAGACTGATTACTTGCTTTTTCTTCCCTTGTTTAACATGTTTTATTGTCAATGGAATGCCTTTACAGTTGGTAATTTGATACACTATCCATCACAAGTCATTTGCCTGTGAATTGAGAGTACTAATTATGGCAATTGCAAATGCATCAGTTAATAATATGCATATAATTATATGTAAATTTGAAATTTATGTACTTTGATATATGTCGCTTTGCAGATAGCTTGGACTTTCATCCAACGGAATGCAGAATGGAAGCCAATACAGTTTTTAGGTTTTGTATTTGTATATCGAATTTTTGAGAAGCTAAAAGCCTTTGAACCACCTGTGTCTCCAACGTTTACTGTGAGTGAAACTGATTCTTAGACTGCTTTTCTGTGTGCTTGAGCTTGTCTTCCTACCTGATAAGAACTTTGCTAAATGCTTGAGCATGTCTTGGTTGCAGGAAGAAGGTGAGGATAGTGGCCGGGGTTTGCGGATGGGGAAGCGACTACTTAGATCTCTTTGTCTAGTGTTTGGTTGTATCGGTCTTGCTTCCTTGGTAAGTAGTGATTTGACTGATCTGAATACAAGTAATTATGAAAATCTAGCTGTGCGTGAAAGTTATCTTTGGAACTCTTAAATTGTCAGCGTCCAAGTTCAGTTAGTAGTATTTATTTTTGGAGAATTCTCAAAGAGAAAAGTGTTAGTTACGTTGTGAAACTCCAACTCAAAATGAGGATATTATTCCGGCATCCTATTCCTTTTATAGTCTGAGTGCAAAGATTATTATATGGTATTTAATCCATTTTGGTACAGTTCTCTTGTTGACCTGTTTAGTTGTCAATTTGTCATTGATAGATAGGCTGCTCTTTTCACTCATAATTAAGGTTTTAATGCTGATAATAGCATGTGTAAAATAATTGTATTACTAAATTTTTTAGACTATTACAACTGCTGTATTCATTCAGATATTGGATATTATGACAATATGATGTATTAAAAGATCTCAATGATTACTGCCTGCCTTCCCTAACCCTGTAAAGGGGGGAAAAAGGGTCTAAATGGGTACTCTGAAAAGTAAGGATGCTTTCATTTCAAGTATGATGTAAAACGAGCCCTAATCAATAGGATCTCAAGAAATATTAGATCGCATGGTACTTAGAAATATATCATGTTAAATTATGATCTGACTAGCACATTCAGAAAGTCAAGTGCTAAAACCTGATATTGATCTCTAAAAGATCAGTGCAATTGTTGAGCTGGATTCTTGCTTTTCAGTTGGCTTGTGCTTCCCTTCTCCATGTCTGTTACTCCTGTTTTGACAATGTGGTGTTTTCCACAGGCATTCACTGGTGTCTTGAATCTGATTGAGCTTACTGGCAGCTATATACCGACTGCCCTTTACAACAGTCAGGTAATGTGTCTTTTCGCAGTAAGATCTGATAATTCTGGGTTGACCACTGAGACCTTTTGTAGTGGGATTTTCGCAGTAAGATCTGATAATTCTGGGTTGATCACTGAGACCTTTTGTAGTGCGATAAAACCTCATGCCACATAGAATCTCTGTTTCCTCTTTCCACTTGAAATGCGCAAATGAGCCCCCCCCCCCCCCCCTCCCCAGTGACTCCCTGTTTTATTCCCCCTCTAGTGGGCTTTCATCTTCTTTTAGGTTTCACCTCTAGAAGTTGAATCTTATTGATGATGCTCTAAACAGTTTCCAAACCTCATACCTCTGCTGATGTAACAGGAATTGATCGTCACTACTGGTTCAGCAATTGCACTCTTCATTATCGCATCCTATTACAGATGATGGCGAGTTAAATTGTCAGAGTTGGTGAAGTTGGCATCAAATTTTGTATCTAATCTTCCTAGGCTTTTGAGTTCCAAATTTTGTCAAATAGATTTTTCCTTTACATGTACAATTTGAGTATCCATAGAGTGTCGAATGAAGATCGACTCCTTGTAAATTATGGGTTACAACCTTTTCTTTTCCCATTTTACCTGCCTTGTGTTCAACTATTCATTTCAGCTGCATAATTGCCACTTTGAAATATAACATGCCAACGAAGTCTTGACCCTAAATAGCCAAATTATGGGTTACAACTTGCAACCTTTTCTTTGCCCTTTCTACCCGCCTCGTGTTCAACTGCTCATTACTGGGTCGTTGTTGTAATTGTATTTGTGTCTTTCATAAATCCAAAAAAGAATGTAACATTTGGCTAAATGAACTTAACTAATGAACTTAACCTTGATTACTAATTGTTACAAGTAAAAACTAAACTACTAGAAATCAAAAAATTCCATACACAAAAGGTTATCACTTAGGAGAGGAGCTTCCATCTAATGATATTGATATACTCCTGAAATGTCATTTTAATTATCAATAACACTCTTTCACACGCATTCCCCCTCCTCAAACATCAATTCTGGCCATCTATGCATCAAATGAGAGAAAAATTCTCTCAGTTTCAAACTCCAACTAACCATTAAGAAGCAATGCGGATGATTAGCGACGTTCTAGCTAATGAAGGCGGAGTTTGCTGGTAAATCCTTATCTAAGTGGTCGTTTGATTGACAATATGATATTTAGAAAGTACAACTTTTTGGAACGTAGAGAATGAGTAAATAAATGACTAAGTTTTATTAACAAAAATGAACTTACTTACCAGATGTTTGACAGTTTCGACTAGTTTTACAATTTTAACTATAGTTTTTAGCTATTTTTAACTATAGTTTTTTAGCTATTTTTAACTCTCATCTATCAAACAATATGCAAATTATTTTCAACTTTCAAATTTAGCTATAATTTGCTTGGATAAGTTATCCATACAAGCTATCAACTTTACCTAGCAAAACAATCACTCTAGTAATCTCCAGTTCCCCATTAACTACCTATCAGGTGAGTATGGGGCAAACAAAAAATAGTGCCGTGTAAGAAAAAAAAAAATGAAAAAAAGTACTGGAACGATACTAGATGAAAAGAAAGTGATACTAGTTTTTTGGTGGTCAGTGCCAACTTTTAGTTTACTAGTACCATTTTATAGACTATCAAGCCGCCTGATATAATATTTTGTGTAAGACGAAACTTCCACCTCATGTTGGAGTTGGACGCAACCAAGCAAGACAAGCAGCCCTTCAATTCTCGTGTAACTACTGCTGTTTTTATTTTTTTGCTTTCAATTTTGAGGTTACGTGAAAGATAAGAACTTTGCATTTTTCTTGTCTGTTCTGATCACTAAGACCAACCCTATGACTCATGCATCAATATGTTCAAAGTGGCATCCTTACCCATTGGTTTTGGCCCAATTTGAGCCAAAAAAGTGATATGGCCTTTATCATCATTTTTAAAAAATAAATAAATTCTTTCTCTATTTTAACAGTAATTTATTAATCAATTTCTGTCTATGTGCATGCTTCTCAAAGATATGTGTTCACTATATAAGTACTTGAAGATTTGTCAATGAGTTTAGCATTTAAAAGGAGTGATATTTTGAAGAGAAATGGTTTTAGCATTGATATGAAAAGAGTAACAAGGATTTTATACATCTCTAAGCTGTTCAATTTCTAGACCCCCATCTTTGTGAAACTTTGGTCGTTACTTCTCATCAATTATTCCAATTGTGGATAGGTATGTATCTATTACCTCCATTTTCTCATAGTTTCTTCATCCCTCTCTCTCGATCTCTAATGTTGATCGAATGCGAACTGAATTATTGCTCGTTTCAAGGATTGGTATTTATGTCAAAATGTATATCTTCTAATTCCTATTCTGTTTCATTTTGTTCATCCTAAAAATAAATAATACCATAATATATAGGTATATCGAGGATAGAATGTCGGTGACTGAAACCAATATATCCAGGTTGTCAATGCTAATAATTAGATTTAATTTGATCTATGGGCTAGTATTAGTCACTAGTTAAGACCTTCACAACCAAGTTTTAAAAGAGGCTAGCTATATGAATGAATTCTTCTTTGATTAGTTGAGCTGCATAGGAATGACAACTTATATTTGAAACGGTTGAGAGTTGAGAGTTGGAAGGTGGAACCAATAAAGAGTTGAGAATTTGAGTTCTTTGAGTTTCTTTTTTACACACTTTCATCTCTACCCTCGTCCTTCCTTGTCTCCTTCACATAAGTTTCTACAAAATCAATATAGGGTTAGAAATAGAAACTCTGAAATTAAGTTTCAATTTCTAACCAAATTTTAATTTTTTTTTACGGATTTTTTTTAAAGGAATAAGCGAAGGAGGACGGAGTTAGGAGAGAGATAATTTCGACAAAAAAGGTTAAAATTCTGAAAACTAGGCCCAATGCCCACCAAATGATGACTTCAAGCTTTTAAGGATTATTCAAAAGTCTTGGAAGATAAGGAAGATTTAGTTTCTACTTTCTATCATTCCACTCTTCTGAATATGTGGGGTGTGCATGCCAATAATGTGGAGACATTGTGAATGTTATTGGAGTATCTATATTTGTTGTTCTATTTCCACAAAAACAATACAGCTTGTCTCTAATGAGACTAGTCTTAATGAGGCCACCACTTAGCCCAACATCAATATGAGGATCTAGGCCCAATCCACAAACCCTTATTATTCATGCGTCTCGTCTAATTGTTCGATGAGACACGTTTCAAACAAGAATTTGCCAAAACAATATCGGGTTTCTATTTTTTTTTTTTTTAGAATATATATGTGGTGCCACTATGATTTGGACTTTTTAACTTAGTGAGTACAATTTCTCAAAATGTACACAGTGTTCTTCAGATCATTTTTTTTTTTTTTTTTTTTTGTGTGTGTGTGTGTGTGTCTGCAAGGAGGAAGGTTCCTCCTTGGGCGTGGCTAAAGGGCACCTCCTAACGCACGGCATCGGGTATTCCACGAATAAATTCGTGTAGGTGCTCCCCAGGAGGCTTGAACCCGTGGCCTGGTGTATAA
>BSSO01001291.1:0-24573 GCA_030267885.1 Mesembryanthemum crystallinum
AAAAAAAAAAAGGGCCTTTTAAAGCCTAATTATTCCGGGGAAATTCGTCGAGAAATTTGAGCCGGAGATACTGAAAACCCACACTTAAAACTTCTACGGTTCCTTTCAGCTTAAATTTCAATCTGAATAGAAGGCGTCAGTCAATCTGAATAGTATAAAATCTGGAATCTTGCATTGCACTGAGAAGAACAAGTAACCAACCAGTAGAGAGAGATTACATAGCGAGTGAGGAGAGAGAAAGAGAGAGATGAACCCGAACCCGAACCCGAACCAGAACCAGCACCAGCACCAGCAAGGCAGCGATGGCACTGCCAGGCACGATGATGATGCTGCCCTCTCTGAATTCCTCGCTTCTTTGATGGATTTTTCTCCCACTGTAATTATTCTTTCTCCTTTCTCTCCAATTTCAATACCAAGGAGTTTAAATTTCTCGTTTTTGTTTGTTTGTTTGTTTGTTTGTTTTTCATTCAAATTTCTTTTCTCTTTCGTAGATTCCTGACGAATTGGTGGAGCATTACCTCGCTAAAGGCGGCTTTCAATGTCCTGATCTCAGATTGTAGGTATTCTTTTTCCTTCCTTTCTCAATTTCTTGGGTTTCTACTATTTCAGCTGCTTTCTCTTGATTATGTCTTAATTTACTTTCTTATTAGGTGATCATCCCTTGTATATTTAATTTAGTTGCATCTCTTTGTTTCTCTGAGGAATCAATTTCGGTTCTTTAATTGGCTTTTCGTTTTGATGGCATAGCATCGTTAAAAATTGGTTTCTTTCCGTGTATTTCTTTTTGATGATGAATAATTCGTAAAGCTATTCTTTTATTCTGTGCAATTTTTGATGAATCCCTACCCCGTGTATATTTACAAAAATATTGATACAGAAATTGCACTGTGCCCATCATGCTGTATAAACTCTACCCAATTAATAGTTTCCATTACTAACTCTGTTCCATGAACTTCAACCGAGCCGAATTGCGCAATCGGATAATTGTTTCAGTCATACATGTGATGCAAATTCCTACCCCCCTTGTTTTTGGTATGTGAATACAATTTCACATGAATTTTTGTTTTCTTTTGCTTCTATTTTACAGGATTAGGCTGGTAGCTGTCGCTACTCAGAAGTTTATATCAGAAGTCGCTACTGATGCTCTTCAGTATGTTCCTTGCTACTTCTCTTATTATGTTCTTGTAATGGTTCAAACCTCAAACAATACATTTATGAATTGTTAAGGATTCTGTATTGCTAGGGGATCAGGCATTCAGGCTTGTTTGTGTACACATTTTCCTTTTCTCCTTGCAGATTGCATATAGCATTATAGTAGGCTATGAGTCACAATTGATGCCCTTCAGTATGTTCCTTGCTACTTCTCTTATGTTCCTGTTCCTACAATGGTTCAAATGTGTCACAATACATTAACAAGTTTTACTTGTTAAGGTTAGAAGGTAAATGATAGAGGACCAGGTTGATGCTTTTTGCACTTTTTCTTTATGTTTGTCAATTTGCATTAAGCATCAGAGTAGTGATGTGACTATAGGCGACACTTTATTTTTTTAATTAATTTAACTTTTGAAAATCTTTTACAAGGTTGGGGCAGTATTGCCATATAGTTTAATTGGCAGCTGTTCTTATAGGGAGCATGCGCATTGCACTATCTGCGTGCTTGATTCTTTCAATATTAGTTTAGTCTTTTTATTTTTTAAAATGGTTAACAAGCTTTCCATGGAATGAGAGGTAAAATTCGATGATCATTAAGAAATATCTTTAGATGATACTTTATGGGATTGGAATCACATTTTGTAGTTGCTTATTTGGCCACTCTCAACATTTGCAAGTGGTGGCTGCTGCTTGATAGTTCCCATGGAGTAAGAGGAGTGTAAATACTACTTTGTCCTGACAAAGTTTAGTTGTTTATTTATATTCTAAGAGAGCTGAAAAACTTATTTCCCATAGTTTATCTTACAAATATATTACTACTTGTTTGCATGATTGGTTTTGTCATCGCTGTGATATATATTTATGCTTGTACGTATACGTAGGCACTGCAAAGCAAGGCAAACTTCTGTGGTGAAGGACAAAAGGGATAGACAGCAAAAGGTAGTATTGCTCGAGTTTCTTTCGCTAATAAGTCTATGCCTCTCTCCTTCCCTTTCCTCACAAAAGGTTAAAATTAAGGGGAATGAAAGAATGTTATTAATAGTTCCTGATTGCTTTTACTTTCATACTTTTGAGCTACAGGACAAGCGTCTTATCTTGACAATGGATGACCTATCAAAAGCACTCCAGGAGGTAAGCAAAGTCTTGTCTTTATCTAAAGGCAAAAAGAGCTTTCTAACATTTGGAAAACTGTATATTTTAAGGTTTTCATCTTCTGAAAAAAGTTGCTTGATGGTCGAGCAGTTGGAGATAAATTAAGATTGAAAATTTTACTAGTAATAGTTTTCAATTAGGAATTTTGTACTAATCTATGTTAAAATGGAACTTGGTGCTTATTATTCATGGTGAGCTTCTGCTGCATGTCTGTTGTTACTGAACTATGTCTATAAGAGGGATAGCTCTGAGGATAAAAAGAGTAGATAAATCCTGAATTAAATACATTTATGCTATTTTATGAGCTGTGTAATAGTAAACCCAAACTAAATACGTCTTCCATTTGCAAATGTAAATCGCATTAGCATTAGGCACAAGAATTAAGATATGAGGTAAAACGATCGCTACCCCCTTATTTACTGTGCTTTGTCTTTCCTAATTTGAAACTTCCAACTCCCAATTTTCGTATTCTTCAAGGCCCATTTAATGGAGAATAAGGAGAGCGAATGGTTGGGAAGATAATATTTGTTGGAAAAAGATTAAGTCAAATATTGTTAGGTATAATTCAAGGGTTTATATAAGAGGGTGTGAAGAGAATTTTTGACAAAATGTAGAACACCTTATACCTATAAACAAAAATAAAAATAAAAACGGAGGGAGGACAAGAGTTTGTAATGGAAGATTCTTAGGGTAGTTTTTGTTTTTTAAACTTATTTTTCCAATTGTTTTTTCACTAGAGGTTCTTTTAGATAGGAGAATAATTGAAGTAGTGAAGCATCAAAGAAGTACAAGAGTGAGGAGAAGATGTCTCCCAACCAAAAAAAAAAAAAGAAAACTAAAAGACTTTCTCGGTAAAACTATCTGGGAACAATAACTGAACCCGGGGACTTCCTATTCAATATGATCATAAATGAACTAGGTCCAATGGGCAAATAGCCTTTGGATTGGACCCTCCTAGGGCATCATCTGATTTTCACACANCATTTCCCACAAAAAGACTTCCACGATGCCAATCATAGGTATTGGAGCCTTATGAGCGGATGATTAGTAAAAGGCTATAGGGTACCCATCAACCAACCCCGGTGGCCTCGCACTTCCTTTATGGGTCTCCAACCAATATAGTTGGAAAATGAACTCCTTGGTCTTAGGACGTAGTGGTTGGCCCATTTTTTGTGGGTTATAACCTTTGGATTGAGGGGCCGATTAACTATTCAACAAGGTTTTTAGGTACCAAGGGTCATCCAAGAGACTCTTCGGTACTCCTTGGAGGCCCTCCCCAACGCTCTAATGGGTACCCTATAGCCTTTGGTAATCCTTAAAAGTGGGTCACTATAAATGGTTAATTATAAAAGGCTTCAAGGACCAATAACCGACCATGAGGAGCATCTTGAGAGCGACTTTCACGTCCCACGTCTCTATGAGGATCCTGTCTAGTTTTTATTTTATTTATTTATTTATTTTTGGTAATAATAAAATTAACACTTTGGTCTAAGGATCTCCCATAAGCCCAATTTTTGTGGGTAAGAACTTTTGGATCGCACCCTTTGACCGGTTGAGTTCATCAACATTAAGCTGGGTACTTGGATAGGTGCTATTCTGGGCGCTTGTAGCAAAGCTGGGTGTTGGCCCAATGATCAGCCATGTGCTTGTCACCCTTTAACCAACCATAACCAAATGACTTAGTGTATCATCAATCACTTAACAGCCATACCGTTGTCGTTGCTCAATGCGGTGCATTCCTCCTTTCTTTTTTATATTTATCTCCTTTATGCAAACCTCCAAGGACATAACATGGTAAGAGTTGAGGATTCAAGAGGATGGACAAAGGCACGAAAACCTGAGTGGACTGGACTGTGTGGGATAGTATATAGTAGTCAGAAGTTGTAAGATTTTATGAGGAAAATCCCAAAAATCTAATTTTGCCCAATCCCTTATGTCCGGGTTAATAGTGTACATAAAATTATCGAGCAGAAGTAGCACACCATACAACTCATTAAGTTCCCTACCATCAACATTCTTCATGAAATGGAAATTCCTCAGACCGGCACACTACTGAAAGAATAAAACAAGAGTGAGGCATATTATGGTAAGAAAGGCTATGGGAAAGACATTGAGATAGGAAAGTCACCTTCCAAGCATTCTTCCAGAATAGGACCCTATGACCACTACCAACCATAAGTTTGATTAGAGGAAAGTGTAATAAATCTGAAAAAAATGACCGTCCAGGGAATAGCAAAGGGTTTTTTCAGAGTATGCAGGATGTTGAATCAGTGCTGTATTTGGTTCTGTACTGGAAATCATATGAAAATTGTTGCATCGAATGGCCTTGTTCTCCATTCAGATATTAGACTCAGATTCTCTGTTATGCCACCTGTTTGATGTGTTGCTCTAAGAGAGAGGCACCAAAGTTAGGCCAGTTGGGCACTTGGAGTTAACAGAAAGCACCTCTGAAGCAAATATTGTAAAAAATGTTAAATAAGGTCTGGGAGTACACTGATCATAAATAATATTTAGCCAATGTTGAGATACATTACAAAGACTACTACTAAGTTTAGAGTTGCTGACTATTACAGAGCAGAATATGAGAACTATTTCAACGTGATACATTTCTCTGGATCGGAGCAGATGTTTGCACTAATGTTATGAAATCCCTAAGGTAGAATATAGTTGGCTTTCACTTTAAGGTGGAGAATTCTCCATATTTTGTAAGTTTGATGAAGCTATATTATTTGTCTAGGTGTTTTGGCTTTTTTTTTTTTCATTAGGTTGTAAGATGGTCGCAAAAGAGACTTCTTTGTTTGATAACATGACTGAAGAGTATTGTGTATGCATTATGTTATCTTCTCGATTGATGTGGTCTCTGTAATCATCATTTCATCAAATTTTCCTAAATAGTTCATTCTTGTGTTTCCGCAGTATGGAGTGAACCTGAAGCACCAGGAATATTTTGCTGACAGCCCTTCAACAGGAGTGGAACCAGCTCCACGAGATGAATGACTTGATAGGGATTGTAGATGATGACTGAGCTGTTGTACAAAACTTGCAAATTTGCTACATGAGTTATTTTCAGCTTTTCAAGCACACATTTTTCTTGTTTTTCTTTCCCCCAAATATCGTCAACTGATTATATCCCTGTCGCTGCTTGGCGATGACTTCAGTAAATGCTTCGTTTATGTGCATTTCTTTTTTTTTTTTTTTTTTTTTCTCCCTTTGAAGATTGATCTGCACAGATATTTTAAGACTATTGTGTTTTTATAATTTTTACTCCAGTATTTCCTTGAGATTTTGTGATGACAGATTGTTCTAAAAGACTGAAAAGTCAATTCAGGACCGGTCAATTGTAAACAGAGGGATTTCAACTGAATAATAATACACTAATAGTAGTAGGCACCTTTCCTAAGTTAAGTTTGCTTTATGTCTGAATTCTGTGTGTAAAGGTTCATAGTACTCCTTTCCTCAACTCCTTAAGGTTTAATTTTATGTGAAGTCCACTCAATTTGTCTGAGTTCCTACTTAGCTGTACGTATACTGTATACATACTCCCTTTTGCTCTTCGCAAATCTAGTTCTGGATTTAGTGAAGAATGTGAAAGTTGCGGCAATCATAGGACCAAGTTTTCATTGTCTCCTACTCTGCTACAAGCCCTTTCCTCTCTCCCAAAACCTGTACTTCGTTTGAGCAACACAAGAATGACTCATCCCAAGTCGCAAGTGCAACCTCCTAGCGCCCTTATCCAAACTTCTTATTGCGGCACAACAATAAAATCACCCCCTTTTATGCAGAAAAGTCACCCATGTTTCCTGGAAAAAATCTTGCCTTTATTCAAGAAAATCACCCTTTTCCTAAAATATCACCCTGGTGTATACTAGTATATACTAAGTGTCCGTAAGATTAACTTGGTTAAAGAGCGGTTGTTCCCATCTATGTCGGCAATGAATTTGGAATTGAGATTATGCCTTCGTTGGTTGATGCTCTGCAGCAGTTGGCACCCATCATACGTGTAGAAGATGATCTTGCTCCTCTTTACATATAGAACTGATATTTGCAATCTATTAGCAATTTTTTTTGCGGCAACCAACATAAAACCATTCAAGTGCATTTCAAAGTAATCTAGTTTTCATCAAGTGACAATCTTATCTTTCGCCTTCACCTTTCCAGATTTTACTGTGTTTAGCAACCTAACAAAAAGAGGCTGTGCTACCCTATATATTGTAATTAATGCATTTATTCATCATTTTTTTTTCTTTTCCAATGTAAATTTCAAAAAGAACGGGTGAACAAACAATCCAGCAGTTGCTCAATGCTTATTTCAACAGATTTGTTTTAACTGCAAATCCCACCTATAAAAAAATTGAAATATATTTTCTTACAGGAGAAGCTCAATTGCTGATAATAACATGATAGATTTGGTACCTAAGGATACATTTTTCACTTTTGTACAAATGAATACATATACAAGAGATATCAACTACGTAGGTAGATATTGTTGAAGGCACTCTTTTAATTTTTGGGGTGTAATAGGCTTTGATATAAACGAATCCATACCATTTGCATAGCACTCTTCAGCGCTCTCTGATAATGCATTTGCTGTTATCTGAAAATTATCAAATTATAGGTCAAAATCAGTACATTTGAATCCGAGTTGGGTCTCTAAATGCCCACCGGGACATTCGAGTGATGAGGCTCATATTGGCAATTGTTACTTGATAATAATGCAACAGAGTTGCATAGGATGGCATACATTATGTTCTCAGAAATTTTGGAAATCGGACTACTTACTGCAACAATAGGAATTTTCCTGGAGGATGAATCTGGAGAATTCAGCAGCGGATGTAACAAATTCGTGGGTAGCTCAATTCCAGCCTCTGCAGCAGAATCCCAGTTTCCAGTCTTTTCATAAGAACGGATTATTCTTGTGGCTTCAAGTCCATTCATCACTGGCATGTGTACATCCTGCATATATTTTCCCATTTGTTAGACTGGCTTGTAATCAGTCAAAACTATCATGTTGTTTGCAAGATCACGTTCTTGTTCAAGAGAAGAAAAGGATGGGAGATATCGAGAGTGAAGAAAGGACAAAAGAACTAGTTAGTGCAGAGTTACCATCAAGATAAGGTCATAACTACGAGATTGAACAGCACGCAGAGCCTCAACACCATTGTTGGCAACATCTATGGTGTGGCCCAATTGTTTCATCATGGGCATTGTTACCATCACATTAATCTTGTTGTCTTCAACAAGAAGGATTTTCGGTTTTTCTTCTTCATGCCTGGTTGCTTCTGGCCTGCTGCTTGCAAAACTCTGAAGCCTTGCGTCAGTGTTGGAAATCTGCAACTCATCTGCCTGTTGAGGTTCACTTGTGTTTGCCATTTGAACAGCTGGTCTCTGAACCTGACCGCTCTCTTCATTTGATAATAAACTCTGGTCCCGGCTAGATCCACTTGAGTTAAACAGAGAACTCAACGTACCCAACGTGCCTGGCTGGAATTGGAAATATCCAGCAGTTATATCATCAGCTTCTGTATCATGATCAGCAGCTGCATCTGGAAGCTCGTCAGGATCATCTGATTGATCATCAGAGATGGGAGATACCCTATAAGGTAGTACAAACGTGAACGTTGATCCACAGTGCTCTTTGCTAGATACTGTCATATGACCCCCCATCAACTCAACCTGTTCCCGAGGACCAGAAACAATAATAAGACATGTTATGAGACAAAATGAAAACACGAGTTCTTGAGAAGTACACCTACCAGGATAGTCTACAAAAAGTTTTAAATATGTTGAAAAGCAAATTAATCCTAAGCAAATGTACAGTTCAAACAGCATTGAGCATATTACCAGTTGTTTGCATATGGCTAGGCCTAGTCCGGTTCCACCATACTTTCGAGCATGGTCATCACTCGCTTGCATATATTTTTTAAATAAAGTTGGCAACGCATGCTCTGTACATTTATAACAAGATCAAATGAGCAACAGGAGCACCGAATTAAAAATATGTATGACTTTAATGACCGCTAGAAAACTTAAAAAAAGGAAAATAGTAATCTGAGGTTCATTTAGACACATGAAGAGGATTGAGTTTCAGCTAGAACCTGGTATTCCTATGCCAGTGTCATACACGTCACATTGTATCCACACTGTTGTTGGAGTTAAACTGGCATGTCTGTCTTCGTCTTTCGACATTGATTCTCGTCCCTTAACTGGTGTTCTAGGCTCATCAAAACTCTTATGATCTCCACAAGGATCTTCGACATAGCATTCTTCAGAGTTATTCATTTCCTCGGAGCCACAATGGTCGTCAGATTTATGATCTCCATCTTCAGCATATGGTGCTGGTATAACAAAAAGCCTTATGCCAACTTTGCCTTCATGTGTAAATTTGATGGCATTGCTGTAGAAATTAGAAAGCTTCAAAATATAAACAATCTGAAGATGGAAAATAAATGCCATAATGAATAGGGAAGATTTTCGGCACATTACAAAATTCTAAAATGTCACAGTTGAGTATATATCGAATGTTCAACCAGTACAACAGAACAAGACTGCTGCACGGGAAAAAACTGACATATTTACAGATTACCACTAGGTGTAGTTGATCATACCTGACCAGGTTAGTTAGAATTTGTCGAATCCTCAGAACATCTCCTATAACCTGAAATAGATATGTGTTGCCAAGTACAGTGAGAATGATTTTCATGCAAGAGAACCTAACATTAATTGGTACTTTCCGACACCCAAGACTTTCCTATGAGCATATATCACAAATCATGTTGCTCATCCAAATTGTAAAACCAGAAATCCACTGAAGCAGATATGGTAGGATTAGGAAAATTGTTAACAGTAACTGCTGTGTACTGATGTCACAAACGGAAAAGCATTAAATCCATTTTTGAAGTCGCAGCCTAGAAACTGGAAATAAGTACACATCCCACTAAACTATAAGTCACAGATATCTGTCTGGACACTATCCACACTTATAGGAAAACAATTTTCCCAGCCCGGCTATGATGGACGACATGACCTGAAAATATTGCTAAATTGTATGGTACAGTACATTTATAGGATACTTATGTAGTATGAACATAACATGTGAGGATCGTCCATGTTGCCAGAAAATCAGTTATTCCTAGATTATATTAGAGTACGAACAGACTAAGCAAAGCAGAAAATAACATTCACGTATATAAGCACATTTACGAGGTTGGGAGTCAAGTGCATGATACAGAACCTTGTCAGTTGCATAACACATAGTACTGTTCTCACCTCTATAGGAATATTTTCAGCTATATCGCCTTCTAATGTTAGCATTTTCCTGAAAGAAGCAGCAGCAGTCTGGAGAACATGCCTTACAACCTCTCTTGGCCGGAATTTTGTAGCTTCCAACTTCATAACACCTGAAACCCATTAATTCAGAGAATGAATCAAAAGATACATCAGCTCTCAGTTATATTAAACAAATCTTAGACTAAGTGAAGAAGTGATCATATGGGTCCACAAAAGTAGCAGAAAATGCGATTTAATCTTTTAGGAAGAGAAAAAGTCAGACCTGACTCGACCTTGGAGAGGTCAAGGATGTCATTTATGAGTTGAAGGACCAAATCTCCGGCAGAAATCATGACATTCAATAATTGTCTTTGTTCCTTCTCCAGTTTAGACTGGGAAAGAAGGCCAGCCATGCCAACAACCCCAGTCAAAGGTGATCTTATCTCATGAGACATGGTAGCTAGCAATTGTTTAGCTCGCATGGTTTCCTCTGAGAAATTATTCAGAAGTGCATGTTTCAGAAAATGCCAAATAATGTGAACAAGGATTCGCAAATCACTGAGATTACCACCAAACCTGTAATATGTATCGTCTTATTCAGTTCTGTCTCCATAGCTTTCTGCACAGCGATCTTCTCTCGCAGCTTGGCCATTTTTTCTCTTTTCCTGACCTGTTGAGAATGTAAAGACCACATTATGCACTTTCAGAGAAGTTGAAGAGTAATGGATTCTAATAGGAACTTAACTGACCTGATCCGTGATATCCATTCCTATGTAATTGACACCAATTGTCTCTCCTGTTATATTAAAAACAGGTGCAACATATAACAAAAATGTTTTTGACCCAGAAGGTTCAGTATCAAATGTTGTTTCCCTTTTTCCAGCTAATCCGCGTTCCAGAACTTCTCGTTTGAAATTTAGAGACTCCTTCACTCCAGCACCAGAAAAGATCTCCGTATCCGCATCCCCTATAATGTCCTGAAAAGAATCAGGGAAGTTGAGGAATGCCACACCTGTTTCCTTCATCTAGATGCACTGAAACAAGAGGACAGAGAGAAAAAAGAGTATTCGTATGCAGATATACGCCCTCAAGCAGGGAGGCCAAAGCTATGGGGACAACTAATTGTACAAGGAAATCAACAGCATTTCTTACCTCCTCCTTAAAGCTTGGGTAGTGATTATAGTTAAAATGGTATCGCAATTCCTTATCCTGGAAACATCACATTGCGAAAGCCTCAGTAAACCTTGTCGCATAAGATGTAACAAGAAACATGGTATGGAAGCATAGACCGTCTAACAAGCCGGGGAGGGGAGGACATATACATCAACGTGCAAAGATATGTTTTTCCTAAACCGTTCTATCTGTACGATGATTCACATGCAACTTATCTCAAACGTCACTCAAGTTCAAATCCAATTTCAAAGGCTAGGGTGGTGAAGCACTTCATGTTGAAACCTACCTGGGTTTTTCATTTCACTTTAAAACCCATACTTGGACATGGGTGTGGATATTGGATACTTCATTTTAGGCCTAAAACATGCAAACTTAAAATATTTTTGAGTTCTGCACTTGGACACGTATTTATGTTTGACACTTCCAATCGAGTCCAGGACTCCAGATTAACATAGGTTGTGATACCCAAGAGGTGTTTGGCCCACTGGTAAACAAGCTTTGGCTTATACACCAGGTCATGGGTTCAAGCTTCCTGGGGAGCACCTACACGAATTTATTCGTGGAATACCCGAGGCCGTGCATTAGGAGGTGCCCTTTATCCACGCCCAAGGAGGGAGAAAGTTCCTCTTTGCAGACACCAAAAAAAAAAAAAAAAAACATAGGTTGTGATAAAAACAAAATATAATCACAGTCAGGAGAGGCAGGCAGTGTTCTTCATGCATGCAAAAGCCTATTTTTTAGCCTGGGTTAATGTCAGTCTCTCAAGGACATGAAAACAGATTTATGATGACATGATCAACAATTTAATTTCTAAAGGTTCAGCAACAAGGAGCCTGTAACAGGCCTTTGGGTCCTCACTATAATATGTACTCAAACCTCTCAGATTGAAAGACCTTCAAATCCTATTACCTTTACTCATTCCAATTGACACAAAAGGCCTAAAAGCTCTTATATGGCATAGAATGATAAAGGTAAGTATAATAAGCAAAGATATGATTGGGTTTTTCAGAAGGCTTACCATATGACCAAGAACAATGGGTGCATTCTGGAGAATGAAGTGTATGAAGTTATCAGCCCTTTTGAGCATCTGAGACAATTCTTTGACAGGTGTTGACTGTTTCTCCATGTTCTTAATGCTCTCCTCCAACCTTTCCGACAGAATCTGCTCTCTCTGAGTACTCTTATCCAACAATTTCTCGAAGGTGATGGCCCTTTGTTTCCAGTAGACAACAGTATCTAACTCGGCATCAATTTGTAGGTGGTCTTGATTAGTACTGTCAACAGACACATCTTCATTGTCCTTCTTAGGAACAACCTTACAGAGATTGTATAGCTCTTCTGGAACCATAACAGGATCCCTATCAGAAGCAGCAGTAGTAGTAGTATGTTCCTCCTCGAAGCGATGCTCCTCTAAAATCTCCAGTCTCTTGAGCTTCATCTCCTCTCTCTGCTTGCAGAGGTAGTCAAGCTCTTCTCTGAGGAGACGAACCGCGTTCGCTTGCTTGTACTCCCAATGCTTGACCAGGTAGGACATCTGAGAGGAACCCTTGTCACTATGGCTAGTTATCTCAATAAGATGATCCAGATCAATCTCCAATGGCTCGATATTGTCGATTGCAATCTCCTCTAAAGTAACATTCATATTTATATGATCCTCCATTTCTTCAATTCTTACTATACAACTTCCTTTGTTTTAAATTTGTAATTGTACCTCTCACAAATGTAGAGCTTCCAACTGCATAATATTAGTACAATTTGCAAGACCGACTCTTTCGAGTCCCAGATGACCCAATTCAAATTTGAATTATTACTCCATTATTAGTAGAAATAATCTTGAATCTAATTTGCCCTGATAAAAAAAAAAAAAAAAGAACATAGAATTATGCTGTCTGTGACATAATAGTAATATCAAGCGCTGAAATTAATCCCATATTAAGATTGCAATTGAATTGATAAAACCTTGCAAGTGTCAAGTCCTACCCAGAAATAGAGATAAACAGATTAAGCCATAATTCATCATTAAGGGGAGAATAGAATGCAAAATTAGACCATTTGAGCCCTACTAAGTACTAACAACGAAAAGATGAAACTTTCTGAAAAAGACCCGTCTTTTTGTTTGTTTGTTTGTTTGTTTGTTTATAAACATTAAACCCGCAATAAAAGTCAGACATTGATCACAAGTCAAGCGATGCACCTAGAAAAGCTTGAAACTGAAGAACCCAAAAGCAACGGAATTGAATTCAGATCAATAAGCATCATCATCAAGAAGAAGGAGACGAAGAAACAGGGCAACATAAAAAGTGTAGTAAAGTATGAGCTGACCTGGGGATCAATGACACAAAAAATTTAATGGGAAAATCAACTCAACCAAGAGCTGAGCTGCAGCTGCAACAAATGATTTTATGTCGCAAGTGAAATTATTGATGAAAATAATATGTAGAGGGGGATGGAACAGAGAGAAACAGAGAGAGAAGACTTTTGCTTTCTTTTTATTTTTATTTTTTATTTGTTGGGGGTGTAATTGTAATAGATGGACCTGAGAGTTTGTCACAGACATGTCTTGAAATCATCAGTCAACTACAGAGAGAATGATTAGAGGCAGGGTAGCCAACTACTTACTCTTATTAGGAATAGCCAAGATTTTGTCAGCCACTAACCAACTCTGGTGGTCTCCAACTTCTCCTTCCAATGTCCTTTAAATAACCGCCTTAGCTCGAAAAACATGATATAACATAGTAAGAGTTGAGGAATTGAAGGTAGGGACGAGGCATGGAAATCTCTGTGATTGTCTAGGTTAGTAGTTAGATGATGAAAGAATGATTCACAAGGAAATTCCTAAATGTCTGATTTTGCCTAAACCATTTGTGTTAGGTTAATACTTAATAGTGTATGTAAAAAGCATCGAAGCATAAGCAAATAAACCAGATAACTCATTAAGTTCTCTACCATCAACATTCCTAATGAAATGAACAATTTCAATGTATCAGCACACCATCGAAAGAATACAAACGAGAGACAGGCGCACATATTATGGTAGGAGACAGACACTGAGTTGTGCACTTGTTTTAATAATGATTTATGCCTTCTCATGATATGTCAGTCCTTGATGAACATGTATGCTATTACTATAGGTCGTCTTTCTCCTGAGTGCTGAGGATCTGAAATCTACGCCATATAAAGACACTTCTTTGTTTGATAAGATGACTTTAGAGTAGTATGTTTTTCTATATGCAATTTTATGCATTATGTTATGTTCTTTATCGATGTGGAAAGACATACTGCACTAGTGTTTTCCCATTACTGAGCGAACTTCTTCAACAGGAGTGGAACCAGCTCCATGAGATGAATGACTTGATAGGGAATAATGTGACTGAGCTGTATTACAAACCTTGCAAATTTTCTACATAGATCAATTGCTTTTTCATCTTTTCAAACACATATTTAACTTGTTCCAACTTCAAAGGAAGAAAATCAATGGAGATAATATTAATACAGGTCAAGGTCAAGCTGGGCACTCTTCTTGTGATGATTTCATTCCCAAGTTGTTTGTTCACTTACAGCTGTAGTTGCCCATGAAATCGTGTCATGATGAGGACCAAAAATTTTGATGACTAAATCAGCAGTATATATAAAACTATCAATTTAATGCATACTACTAGTTTGGTTCCTGCTGTTCTTGGTTCAGTTTGTTTCAGCCATCTTAAGTTCACTTTAGTTTCACCAAAAAGAGTAATTTAGTTAGCTCCCTTCCAGTAAATTTCTTCAATTCAGTTCAGTAATTTACCAAGTATAAATTGGTCCAGTTCAGTATAATTTAATATGTCACCAATTAACTTGCTACATATATAATCAATATAACAGATCCTAGTAGTATTTACATTGGTGGTATTATTCACTCACTACAAGGATTTAGTAAATTCCAACAGGCCAGGGCTTTTGGAGATTCCCCTCACCTCTTTACCCTCTCCGAGTCTCCAACCAAATGCTTACTACTTGCTCCCGAGCAACCTCTGTGAAGTTTATGAAGCCTTCTCTATTTCTTTGGTCAATTTGTATAGGGATTAGTGTATAACTGTATAAGAACAGCATTGGTGTTTTCTTTTTTTTTTCTTTTGGTGAAATTAGTAACCTTTCATCACTTAAATGGTTCCAAACTTACATCTTCGTGAGCATTGACTTTGTTTAATGCATAGAAATAAGTTTTTGTGTAGGTGAGGAACAACTAACCCTTTCCAAACTTGAGATTAGGCTAGGGGTAGTATCAATTAGCAATGAGGGAAGAGGAATGAGATCTATATAAGCCCAAGCCAGCCATAAACACTTCAATCCTATGAACAATTTATCTTTCTTATTTATTATTTTTCTAATACATGGAATGGGAAAGGAAAAATTCGAACTTAAGACCCAAGGTATTGATAATTTCAATCTCTATTACTAAAGTCAAGACGCCAAAGAAGATAACTACATTACTAAGATTCTAAGAAAGTTCGAATATACTTATTAGTATTAATTGTCAATTTGTCATAAATGATCTTAGAAAATGAACTTTTGTAAAGTAAGATTTTGGTTCTAATACCAACTAAGCTATTTTAAGCACTTCAAAATATCTCTGAAAGGGTTAAGTAACTCTAAAACTTTCATATTCATTGTCAAATGTCAAAGATTCTATACTACTGATCTCCATACATAATATATTGTAATCAATACTAGTGTTTGAATGGGTAAACTGATGTAGTCGAAATATGGAACAAGTCCACTTGACTTACAGCTGCAAGTAATCTTATATTCATGTAGTCTAATATTCTAATGTAATGTCAACATCAAGAAAATTGCAATGTCATGCCTATAGTCATACTTAATATTGCTACCTTACTTAATCAGTTTTATTGTAGATGCTGCAAATGCATACTAATATGCTTTTATTTTGTATTCTAGCTTCCCAAGACAGTACTATAAAGTTAATCAGATCAACTTGGATATTGTTAATCTCAAATGATTAATGTACATATATATCCTAATCCTTGTCCAGTTTTTATAAAAACATATAGTACTTATTAGAAGATGACAATGACCACGACTATGATGATGAAGTTAAGCAGAGTTTTATTGGCGTTCTATCTTCTGCTCCTTGTCTGTCTAAGCAGCTCTCTGAAGTCACAATGGTTGATATTGGCTGCTGCCGACGACCAACCAAGTGTGCCACTGCCGGTAAAGGTAGGCGTTATATTAGACAAAGAAAGCATGCAAGGGAAGATTAGGTTGAGCTGCATAAACATGGCACTCTCTGATTTCTATGTTGCGAATCCTGAGTATAAGATTAGGATTGTTCTTCATGTCAGGGATTCCAAAGGTGATGTCGTTATGGCTGCTGCTGCCGGTATGTGTTTTTTTTTTTTTTTTAGTTCGGAAATAATAGTCATTTTCGTAGTATAATTAGAACTAGTTATATGTCTGTTAATTATGAACATGAAATTCGAGATATATTATATAAATGGCACCTTATACATATATTGTGAGCTTGATTGCTTAATTCCTTGATGATAATCACTGCATATGAAATTAGTAAACTATAATAATCCTAGTATATAGATACTCCTAACGACTAAGCTTGTTGCTGCTGTTTTTCTTTGGTTCACATCTATGGAATTTAAGTTTGTATATAAGTTTCTCGATATATTTCTCATTTCTTGAAAGTAATCATGCCAATTTGGTTTTGATGGTACTATAGTAATGGCCACCTTTTACTTCATAAATCCGTGCACTATTGAGATGTTCAGGCCTAATTGATTCTCATAGTAATAGTGGAAAACTATTGGATAGTCCTGTATCACGTTAAGTGGCTATCACTTGTTTTGGAGTGGGCATCACAATATTTTCTCAAATGTTAATTAGACTATATGATCCTCAACTATATATGTAATATATTCTCCTTATTAGTGGATACAATTTTTTTACCACTACTTATACATACTCCATCTTTCTCTTATATTGAGAATGCAGTTTTGGATTTACTGAAGAATTTGCAAGTAACAGCAATTATAGGGCCAGAAACATCACCACAGGCTCAATTTGTTATCAATATAGGGGTGAAAGCTCAAATTCCCATTGTTTCCTACTCTGCTACAAGCCCCTTCCTGTCTCCTATACAAAACCCATATTTCGTTCGAGCAACACAAAATGACTCTTCCCAAGTACAACCTCTTAGTGCCCTTGTCCAGGCTTTTGGATGGAGAGAAGTTGTTCCCATCTATGTCGACAATGAATTTGGAGGTGGGATTATACCTTCTTTGATTGATGCTTTGCAACAGATCGGGACTCGCATTCCTTATAGGAGTATCATTTCATCATCTGCTACCGATGATCAAATAGAAGCTGAACTAAACAAGCTGAAATCTATGCAAACTCGTGTCTTCATAGTTCACATGTCAACATCTCTAGGATCTCGGCTTTTTCTGAAAGCAAAGAAAGTGGGAATGATGAGCCAAGACTATGTTTGGATCATCACCAATGCTATGGCTAATGTCCTGAGCTCTATGGATCACAAAGCGATTGAATCCATGCAAGGTGTATTGGGGATTAAGACTTATGTACCCAGAACAAGGGAGCTAGAAAACTTTACCATGACATGGGAAATGAAATTTGAGCAAAAAAATCCAATATCAAATGCAAAGATGAATGTTAATGGACTTTGGGCTTATGATGCAACTACTGCTCTAGCCAGAGCTGTGGAAGAAGTTAGTACCTCGAACTTCAGTTTTCACAGACCAGGTGCTGATTCAGCTAATTTGTCCACTGATCTTTCAACTTTCGGAGTCTCACTGGTTGGGCCGCGGGTACTTAAATCACTATTAAGTGTCAAGTTTCGGGGTCTGAGTGGCGAATTTGCTCTAGTCAATGGGCAGCTACAACCCTCTACTTATCAGCTTACAAATGTGGTGGACAAGGAAGATAAAGGAGTTGGTTATTGGACTCCATCCAGTGGCCTAGTTAGAAATTTGTCTTCAGAAAACGCGACAGTATATTCAGCTTCAAAGGACAATCTTGGAACCATCATATGGCCAGGAAATCACACATTTGCTCCTAAAGGTTGGGTGGTCTCACCAAATGAAAAGAAATTGCGAATTGGTGTTCCCATTAAGGATGGTTTTAGAGATTTTGTTGCAGCCTCCAACACAACAAGACCTACAGGTTATTGCATCGATATCTTTGATGCGGTAATGGCAAAAATGCCCTACTTTGTTCCCTATGAGTATATACCTTATGAGAAGACTGATGGTGAACCTGCTGGTAGTTATGATGAGCTCATCTATCAAGTCAAGCTGAAGGTAAAGCATACTATAATGCTACATTGCTTTCAAGTCCATGGACCAATTAGAATTTTTCCTAGTTTGTTGTTTACTTTTCCTTACTTTTAACATATTGCAAACTTAACTTTGATGCTATATGATTCTGATTGGTTGCAGAATTATGATGCAGTGGTGGGAGACACGACAATAAGAGAAAATAGATCGTTATATGTGGATTTTACATTGCCTTATACAGATTCAGGGGTCATAATGATCGCACCTGTGAAAAGCGACACGACAAAAAGGGCCTGGTTGTTTGTCAAACCTTTGACGTTGGGATTGTGGGCTACAACCTTTTGTTTCTTCATTTTCATGGCATTTGTAATCTGGGTACTTGAGCATCGAATCAATGAAGATTTTAGGGGACCACCGTCGCATCATGTTGGGACAAGTCTTTACTACGCTTTCTCAACAATGGTTTTTTCACACAGTGAGTCTATCTAATCCAAATACTTGGAAGATATTGTTAGGATTGCTATTTGTTCTGCTTGTTTTAAGTGGATTTGAAGCTAATAACTCTTAAACTAAACTTACTAAATTACTTTTATAATTCTTTTTTTTTTTTTTTTTTTTTCTTCCAGATGTAAAGGTGCTCAACAATCTAACCAGGTTTGTAGTGATTGTTTGGATATTTGTGGTGCTCATTCTTATACAGAGCTACACTGCCAACTTAGCTTCCCTGTTAACAGTAGAACAGCTCCAACCAACAATTACAGATGTGAAGGAGCTTAGAAAGAGCGGAGTAAGTGTAGGATATCAAAAAGGCTCCTTTGTTAAGGACCTTCTAATTCAAAAATTAAAGCTAAATCCCTCACAACTCAAGCCCTATGAATCTATTGAGCAATTACATGAACTTCTGATGAATGGGACTAAGGAAGGTGGTGTCGCAGCAGCATACGACGAAATCCCATTTTTTAAGCTCTTCATGGGCAAACATTGCTCCAAGTATTCCATGGTTACGCCTACATACAAGGCAGATGGTTTTGGATTTGTAAGCCCTCTGCTTCTTACTTCTAGACTTGTTTATTTCATTGTTCCCATTCAGTTCAATTTAGCACTCTACTTTTTCTTTCGCAGTACTATTCATTCGATTTCATTATGTTCAATTCAGGACTATTATGTTGAAGAACAGAGCCTAATGTTCAATCCTCATTCTGCAGGCTTTCCCATTAGGTTCTCTTCTCGTATCAGATGTGTCTCGTGCAATACTAAATGTAACAGAGGGAGAAGAGATGACGACTATTGAGAAGAAGTGGTTCAAGCAACAACTGAAAGATTGTACAGATCCAAGTACCTCGTTTTCTTATAGCAGTCTTAGCCTCGACAGCTTTTGGGGCTTATTTACAATCGCGGGAGCAGTAGCAATGCTTGCTCTAGTCATGTCTTTAACAAGCTTTCTTCACGAAAATAGGCATGTGTGGTCTGATGGCAATACTTCAGTTTGGACTCGCGTTACAATGCTGACGACAATATACGATCAGAGAAATCTCAGCTCACATACTTTCAGAAGAACGGAAGCACAATATCCAAGCATTGTTGGTACATCACCAAATAATACTCCATATCCACAAAGTCCCTTAGGCTCTGTGCATGATTCAGAAAGTGGTTTTAATAATGATGAAGAGCAATCCATTACTCCATCATCAGAAAACATCGAACCTAATCTTGTAAGAAGGATTTTGTGACAAACATGTGAACTTTTTAGTATATGTATATGTTAGTTGCTAGGTAATTGAAGTTAGCTGAGTATATTTCATTTTTAATTAGTGATGGCTTAATTTATTCAACTACTGTTTATTAAGATGTAGAGAATTGTCCAACTATTCAAGCATTTTCCCTCCAACAATATTGCATACTGAGTAGTATTGATGTATACATATAATCAACTTAAACGATTCTTAACTTCCATATATTGGGATGCCATCAAATAGATTCCTGTCCATTTTTTCCTCTTTAACTTTTTCTACCCATTCTAATTGTTCCTGGTTTTTGGATCTAGCTAGGTTTGGCCAATTTGGTAATTTTAATCAGTTACAGCCATGTCTTGGGTACCCTGTACCCTTTTGGCATCACTCAAATATTCTCCAAACAGTTAGGAAAAGTAGGAAAGCAACCTACTAACATTAATACAGTACACAAGTTATCCTTCAATAGACAATCATTATATTAATTAGCTAAAAAGTCTACCCAATCCATTGGTTTCTAGGTAGCAGTGCTTCACCCTAGTATTAGTTGAAAGTAGTTTTAATTGCCTGCATTGGATGATATATTAAAGAATTGATATATCATGCCAAAGATTTATATTACCTCCAAAAGTAGTTGAATAAACTTTGGGAATTTGAATGAATTGTGACAATGTTGTTCCCCTTATGATTGAACTGTACTATTGAAGATGAGTTGCATGTAATCCTTTGTTTTATGACAAGAATTTCAGCATGCAACACATCTTCCTAGGCGTTTCACCTTAAAACCTGCAAGCCAATCTCCTTAATGATACCTGAAACTCCACCAATACTAGCCAACACGCTCTTAATAAAGGCCGCATCCGCATTTAACTTGGAAAAACCCGAGGGAGGGGGAACCCAGTAAGCAAGCTTAGATGGTGTGGGATGCTGATCAACAAGTTCTCTAAAACTACTCCAAAATTTCCATGCGTCAAATTTTTCTTAGCTTGTTAATGAAATGGATAAGGATTATCTCCATTACCCTATTATTTCCCTCATTGCTTGACACATTACTTCTCTAGAAGATTGCCACATGTTCATATTTATTTCAAATTAGAAGAGTATACATGGCAAACATCAAAAGGAATATTGCGTAAAAGCAGTAAATGGGATAATGGAGAGGATCCTCAACTCTCTTAAATTTATTTTGGGCTCAAAATAAAGAAGCTTGCATTGCAAACCGATTTAAGTCTGTGTTTTGCACTTCTCCAGAACTTCTTCCCCTACAATGTTTAGTTCATCTTAGCTTATATAAGTTCAGTTTGGGTTTGTTAACTTCCATTTACTAGCCATATCCAGCTCAGTTTGGATTGTTAAGCTATTTTAATTTAGCTCAATTCATGAAAAAAAAAAATGAACTTAATTATCAAGTTTAACTTTCAAATACTTCTTTTTCTATACTGATATTATGAAAAAACAAATTTATGAATAAAAAAGACTAGTTTATAAAAAAAATACTACATCATTTTAGAAAACACGCACTCATATCTTCTAGGAAATATGGAATTTACAACACTGAATCATTTGTAAAATGGGATTAGAACAAAGTATACCTGATTATATATATACTTGGTCAACAAATGTTCGACGTACTCCACTTAGGCACCCCACACATTAAGTTTCACATACTTGACCAATTAACTATCTACATATATACATATATAAATATTTCTAAGTGTTGGATGAAAGTTGAAGTTTCAACGTAACGTCAAATGGTGGGAAGAGAAAATAACCTTGAGCAACTTCTGCGAAGTTTATCTATAATTAATACTAAATTTTGGGTTGCTGAGAGAAGACTAAGTAACCCTTTCTAAACTAAGATTAGGCTTAATTAGGGGTATTTCATATCAATTGAATATTATCGAAGCATAAAAAGTGGGACCTATTAGCCCACATCATGAACACTTCCTAAATTTTAGATTAATGTTTATTTATTATGAATAAATTCTCTTCCGATCCTTCTTGTTATTATTTATATGCATATCACAAAATATTATATGGTTGCTTGATATATTAAGCGAATTGTACTGGTAGTTTATAAAATGGTATTGACGATCCAAAAATTAGTATCACTTTTTTTTCCACCTAATACAGTTTCAATACTGTTTTTTTTTTACTTATACAATACTATTTTTTTTTTTTTTTTGTCTAAGCACTACTCGCCAGATATATCAGGTGACCTGATAAGAGATTGATTGTATACATATACATCGAAAAGGATGGGAGAATCAAATTTTGATCATATAAGACCTAGCATGCCCATGATTTCAGTCTTTATCAGCTAAGACATACTTAAATTCTAATGTAAGATTAGTCTTATGTACTTTTGTAAGACATTTCCATTTTGCATTGTTTTCAATAACATTTGAATTCTTTTTCTACTTAAAAAGACACAAATTAATTAGTATGACACAAGTTAAAATGACATAAATTAATTAAAAACAGGAAACAACTTCATCATTGAATTCTAAGAAAGCTAAGGTTGAATATAATGGCATACATAGACCTAGTGTTAGTTGTCATAATTTGGTTTAAAATAAATGAAATAGTAAGGAGTTATATTTTGGTTCTTGCACCAACTAAATTATCTTAATTAAGCATCCTTTCAGTGTATCTTTGAAAGTGTTTAATTATTCTAAAGCTTTCATGTCAGTTCGTTGTCAAATAGTAATATGTTACACAACGCGATATTGTAATACTAGTAGGAGTTTGAATGAGAAACTTATTTTAGTGAAATCACATAATAAGGAATAGGCCGGTCCCCTTGATACTTGTAGCTGCAAGTAAGTTATCTTAGCCATGTATTCTAATTAATGTCAGCATCAAGAAAATTAAACTCCAATGTCATGCCTGTAATCATACAATTTTATTACCTAATTTATTTAATCCATTTATATATAATGTTGATGTGAATATCCTTCAATCTCGTATCACTAGCCAGTACTATATATAAACACAACTTGGATATTGGTAATCTCAATTATTCTCAAATAATAACATATATACTTGTATCGTATTAGTCGAGTTTTTGATTAGGAATTAAGATGATGACAAAGATGAAGTTAAGCAGAGTATTATTAGTGTTCTATCTTGTGCTCATTGTCTGTCTGAACAACTCCCTAAGTTCGCAATGGCTGCTATTCGCCGCGGCTGCTGATCATCATGATCAAACAGTTGTGCAGGTGAAGATAGGGGTTGTATTAAACAAGGATAGCATGCAAGGGAAATTAGGTTTGACTAGCATAAAAATGGCGGTCTCTGATTTTTATGCAGCTCATCCCGAGTTTAAGACTCGGATTGTTCTTCATGTCAGGAACTCCAAAGACAACGTCGTTATGGCTGCTGCTGCCGGTACGTTGTTATTGTATGTACTCCCTATGTTTGAAAATAATAGTCACTTCCATAGTGTCATGAGAAGTAGTTACATGACTACTAATTCATTACATGAAATTAAAAATGTATTGTATAAAGTTCATCATGATCCATGATTTTTATTTATAACTTTTTTTTAGTGTTTCCAGTGCTTGAAAGAAAATATGTACCTTTTTTTTTCTAATAGTACCATTTCCCCCTATAAGTATATGTACGTACTAACGTGCAATTGGTTTAGCCATTGCATGATGTCGCTGCCTTTATATAAGTTTCTGCGTATGGGAGCACAAGACGCTCCAACTAAGCATGCCACATAATTGGAGCACAATAATATATGAGAATTAAAACTTTCGTATTTAAAAATAGGCAAATAGAGTACAATATATAAGAGATAACTAAAGTTATACTTTCACTAACCCACAACTAGATTTTCAATGGCATATAGCTTTTGTTCCTGCTTCAAAAAATTCAAGATAATTATATCATTAGAAAGATCGGTTTAAGAAGGTAGGTCTCTCCCTCATTAGTATTGTACTTAAAACTTTGCTCTAATTTGGTTTAATGATAATTACTCATTTTACCCAAAAAAAAAAAAAAGAAAAGAAAGATCAGTTTATTTGGTTAAAAACAAGACCCATTTGTATTACGCTTGTATTCACTCAAAAGATCACATAATCAAATTAAACTTTAAGATATCAAGAAAATAATAAATAGTGTAGTATGATTATCAATTATATATTCACAAAAAGTTAATTAATTAAACAATTGTTTAAGTCTATACCAAAAAAAAAAAAAAAAGGTTCAATTTATTATAATTATATAATATAGTATAATTAAAATCAATATCTATTGAAATTGAAACATACTTAGTAGTAGAAAATGGATGGTTGTGAAGAATGTAAAGTGGTTACCCCTTCTTTTGGAGTGGGCTCTATAATGATATGTCATGTAGCCATGTAGGTATATTGTCTGGATAAGTTTCAATTTGGATTAGGCTAGACACAATAATTTTTGTTAAGTTCAGTCACACAAATTTCCTTTAATTTAAGTTAAAGTTTAGCCGTTACGTTGTTGTTGTTATGAAATTAGTAAATGAAGCATTAAAGTCATAATTTCAATATTTACATTAATAAAAACAACAACAACGACTACTACTACTACTTTCGGTTAAATTAAGTTACGCTAAGTTTAAGTTCAATTCAGTTAATTAAATCCAATCACAATGATTACTATTATGTTCTGGTTTGAATAATCACTATTATGTTCAGTCGCAATAATATCAGTTCAGTTCAGCCAATATCATAGCCCTATGTAATATAAGAAAATTTTACGATGGCACCACCAAATAGTGCTATTAAATAATTTAATCTAAATGAGTGTTACAATTA
>BSSO01001292.1:0-24568 GCA_030267885.1 Mesembryanthemum crystallinum
GTAAAGGAGAGAGGGGTATATTGGTAACTTTATACAAAAAAAGAGACCCTAATAAGGAAATGTTAAGCTCATTATGTGCCGGATTAATAAGAAAAATGTTAAGATGATTTCAAGCCGGAGGTAGTATATCACTCAATCTGACCCAAATAGTATAGTGCTGAGATAATTATATAAATTTTAAAGGATGTGTTTATAATTCTCAAAACAAGCAATTTGTTACTCAACTATGCATTCACAACAAAATATGATTTGCTTATAACTTGTGAGCGTCCTTATATAGGCTAAGAAAACGCAAACATTTCTTCTTCTTTTATTTATTTTTTTTATATAGAAAAAAAAAATGAAGAGATAAGCTTTAGCCATTAAGAATTCAACAACTTGCATAACTCGAGTTCAAGGCCTCATCCCCAAGTCCTCTATTCTAACAAAACTAATAGAGTATAATAATGATGTTCCAAGTCATGAATAAATTACTTCTAACCAATAGAAATAATAGAAGGTGTACTCATGGATACTTAACCAATAGAATTTAGATTTTTATTTCATATATCAGATGGAATGTATTGATAGTCTATAAAATACTCCATCCGTTCACTATTTAAGATGACACTCACTATTGGACACAATATTTAAGGAGAGAAAGAAATGACCACATTGCGCTTACTTTACTAGTGGGTGTAAAGGTGATAGTGATTTGATGAGAGACAAAAAGTTAAGGGTATTTTGATAGTTTCAAGGAAATTATTTGCCAAAAAAAAAAAGGAATGTCACCTTGTTTTATAAACGGACTAAAACGAAATGTGTCATCTTAAATAGAGAATGGATGGAGTAGTAAAGTACAAGCCAAACATAGGTAAANAAAAACTAGTATCATGTTTTTTTTTAACCCAAAACCACTCAAACATTGTGTTTTGCTTACACAGTACTAATTTTTTATTTGTCCAGTATTCACTTATATATCAGATGGTCTGACAAGAGAATGATTGAAAACTTTTCGGGACATAATTACATGAACCATGTTTTTTTTTTTGTCCATGAAGCATGGTTTTTATTTAAAGCCAAAATAGGCCGACATCTACCCCTCAAAAATCGCTGAACTACCAGATGGGTATTTTTTGTAACCATCATTCGCCACTTGGGTATTTAAAAAAACCCCAGTGCCAAATGAGTATTTTTAATGGACCAAAAGCGCATATGAGCCCAAAACTTCGCCGCCGCTGATTAAAAAATTCATTTATTCTATTTTTTTTTTATACTGAATTGCATTTCCTTATTACATTTATACACCTAAAATCACTTTACTTCCCCCGAAACCTCTTTAATTCCCTTCTTTTTCTCTCTCCTTCTCAAGAAAAATGGGAAATAGCTGTAGCTGTGAGATTTTGTGAGCTGTAGCTATGAGATTTTAGTTTCAACTTTTGGGTGAAAGCTTGCTTTGATAGCTTTCACAAAAAAGAGCTTTTTACCCCATCCCAAAAGCTAAATCTCCTCCAAAATCTCTTCTATCCAAACAATGATTTTAAGAGCTTTTAATGTCCCAAAAGTTAAAAGCTCTTCCCAAAATTTCCCAAAAGCTGCTTGCCAAACACACACTAAATCTCACAGCTACAACTCACAGCTACATCTGTTTACCAAACATAGTCATTCATAAGCTCTCGCAAGCAAGTTGTGTAATTTCACTTTTGCCTCGCCGTCTCTTCCCGGCAATGACGACCTCAATGGGTCCTCCCCCCACCACCTCTATCGCCACCGCCACCACCACCTCTATCGCCACCGCCACCACCACCTCCGCCGTAGAATCACCGTCGTGCCCGACATCCTCTGCCCTCGAACTAGAAACTCCGGCGACTTCAAATCCATCGATGGGACCCCCACCGCCCCAAATCCCTAGTAACCCCAATACCCAACTACCCGAATCCTCCCCCACCCAACAATCCGAACCCGAATCCGCCGGAAAATCCGAACCCGACGATTCCGCCAAAAAATCCGAACCCGAATCCATCAAAGAACGACGGGTTTCTCCTCCTCCTCCACCTCCTTCTTCCGGTAGTGGCCATAGTAAAGAGCGGCAGTCGCAGAATGCAGCGGTTCCTTACTCGATTCCTCGTTGGAGTGAAGCTCCTTCTTACCCTTTTCATTTGGAAGTTCTTAAGGATGGTTCCATCATTGATCAACTCGACGTGTATGTCTCTCGCCTCTTTCTCTGAGTTGATCAATAGTTTAGGTGTTCTTTTTTTTGTTTGTTTGATTTTGATGGGTTTTGGTGATGATTCAGAACGAAGAAAGGGGCTTACATGTTTGGTCGGATTGATCTCTGTGATTTTGTTCTTGAGCACCCCACGATTTCCCGGTTTCATGCTGGTGAGTTGAGCTCCTTTTTCTTTTGATATGGGTTTTGTATTTGTTGCTCATTTAAATTAATGTATTAAATGGGATGTGATAAACTCAAGATTTCACTTCGAACTCAAATGGGGTTAAAGGAAGGAGATTTAGTTTGTTCAAATATACCATAATGCATTGAGACGTCTTGCTAATTCTTATGCTGTTTTGAAAAGAACCAAAGAAAGGAAAAAATGAGCTTTTAGAATGAAAAGAAGTTGTACTCTATTTGAATAAATGACATAGTATCATTTTACAATCTGAAATTTTGTTTTCTTTCAGCTTTAGGGAGCTAGGTGGGAATATAGGAGGGTTAATTTTGGAGGAAGGGTTTGTTAATTGGTGTAGGTGAACTTGGAGGTTATTTGCATTACCTCTTGGATCTCAGCTATAGTTTCTGATTGCTACCCTCATGAAGTTGGTACCGGAGTTAAAATTAGCTTGAGGAGAAAAAGTGAATGGAAAAATTTAGCCATTAAGAAGGGGCAGTACTTGAAGGACATTATGAATGGATCTATTTTGGTAGTGCCTGATTGATCAATGTGTCATTGTGCGATAATTATCATACAAGTTTGTACGATAACTGACTTTTGAATTGCCATGAATGAATATAGGATAGACCTCTGCATTCACTATAATTGCACTTATGAACTACTGGGCTTTGTATTTTTGAACATAATACTTTTGTTGTTATACATGATGAAGTTATTGACGTGACCTTTCATCTTCCTTTTTTGTTTAAATGCTAGTACTCCAGTTCAAGGGTAATGGACATGCCTATCTCTACGATCTTGGAAGTACACATGGAACGTTTATTAACAAAAACCAGGTATGAATGACCATCTATTGTAGCCAAAATTTGTTCAAGTACTTGTCCTTCATTGCACAAGAAGTGGAAGTACCTCTTTGCTTGCCCTCCTATTCTTAATTTTCTAATCCTATTGGTTAGATATCTCTGTCTGAAACATCAATTTAAAAGAAGTTGGGTCATGGTTGTTCATTTTTCAAAGTTATTCAGCGTGAACTTTGTAGCATAGAAGAAATTTCTTATAGATACATCTTAACAGGTCAAAGAGAAAGTGTATGTGGAGTTGCACGTGGGTGATGTCATTCGCTTTGGCCTGTGAGTGTTTCTGCCTCTTTTGAGACTGCTGATTTGTTCTGCATGTTCTACTACATTCACCCTAGTTTCTTCTAGGTGCCTCTTGCTTTTTCTCCCCTACATTAGATGTGACAAAAACGCATCTTAGATATAGCACTTACATGACATATAACCTACATGGGAATGGATAAGTTATTCCTGACAACGTGAGGTATGCTTATTGTTGACTAACACTTTTGGGTTTACCTGTTCACAGTTCCTCTCGGTTGTATATATTCCAAGGCCCAACAGAGTTGATGCCACAAGTAAGACCTTAATACCTTTTGTCTTTCACTATCCTTTAATTGACAGGCAATTGTTTAGTAGAGTATTTGTAGGTGATAAGTGTAATTTTAATAAGACCTTAATACCTTCTCCTTTCTCCTCTTATATATCGTAGTGTTCGCTATTTAATATACCATTGATTAAACTTAATTTGAGTGAAGGACATGTAATGTGGGAAAGGAAGTTATCCACCTTGTTGTAGCAGCACTAGACGCAAATCGAGTTGATTAGTTAAATTGGCTGCTCCCGGGGCAAATTTTGTTGATCGTTCTTCAAAAATGACAAATTAACAACCTCATTGGATGAAGAGTTAAATTGCACTTTTTAAAGATGAATGTGTAGAGGGTTGTGATGACAGAGTATTCTTTGAAGTGTGATTCTTCTCCTCAAAAAAAAAAAAAAAAAAAAAACAAAGTGTGATTCTTCTTTATGTCTTTTGAGTTTTGACCTTTCCATCTCAATTAGGTTTTTTGTATTGTTTCTTTACCTCAATTGAAGCAATAGAATGGGTCACAAAACTTCGTTTTCTTACCTTTATTAATTTAGTTTGATAAGATTTTTCACTCTCTCTTTGTTGTTACATGTTGGTGGTTCTTGTGGTTGAATGAAATGTTTTTGAGCGATGTATGAAAAAGGTCATGAATGAGAACTTGATCCAATGAGATTATGAGAATACATGCTGGTTAATTAGTGAACTATGGTTCCAATATTTGTAGATGTGAAGGCAGTGTATGTGAAATTATTGATTCGTTGAAGAGATCTTCTAGGTCAATTTTTTGATGCGTTTAATTTTTGGTATTCAATTTTGTAGAACCGGGTTGCTTTCCTACCTGTCCCTTTCTGTAATGAAAATGTATCAAACATGACTGTAGAGATATGATTGCAAGATCCATTCAGTGGCCACCATAACCCAGGTTCCTTGAAATTAGATGGCTGTTCCTATCTTTAGATGAAGGTTCTTTCTTTGAGCTACGTGGCGATTGAAATTCTGCTGGTGGTAGTTCATTTTGAATATACGCGAGAGTACTCTGGCAGTGCACCTTATATTGTTAAGTTGCTATTGAGCTAAATGAGCCTTCTCTTTTTTAGATATCTATGCGTCCTTTTCTCTTAAGTTTTAATTGTAGCTCTTGTGTCTTTGTAGGAAGCTGATTTGACAAATATTACTTATGCTAAAGATCGGGAAGCTTCCCTACGCAGGGCGAGAGAGACTGCAGCTCTTGCTGATGGTATCTCATGGGGAATGGGGGAAGATGCAGTTGAAGAAGCAGAGGTTTGTAGAATATCATCTTTTTTATTGATTGGGCATATTGTAGATGATTCTCATTATAATGTAATCATAAGTACTGTTGGCGATACAAGAATTACTGTATAACTGAAAATAGATAGGCAAATGATCCCTGCTAAGCCTGCTAAAGAGGGGAAAGAAAAAGAAATCAGTAAAAGAAAGCCCCCAAAAATGAAAGAATCAGCAAAAGAGCAAGATACTGATTTCTGGGAAATCTCTCACTTTGGCAAATATTACTCTAGGCCACCTGCTAGCAATGTCTAAAGCTATTCTTGTTCGTTTATGTTTATATGAGTCTTTTGTCTCTTGCTTCATGAGACAATTTTGATTTTTGCAGGATGATCAAGACGAGATAACTTGGCAGAACTACAGAGGAGAACTCACAGAAAGACAACAAAAAACTCGGGAGAAAATTTTGAAAAGAATGGAGAAGGCGAGTGCTTCTTCATTAAAGTTGTGTTGATACTGTATGGTTGCATTCCCATTAGAATTAAATAAACTTTCTCACAGGCATTGTTCGTCTAGCTAACAATGTAACTTTACAATCCTTGCAACTGAGGGTGGTAGGGCAAAACTGTCTCATACCCACCAAGTCATGATGTATATAATGGACCTCCTTCTAGTGAATTCTTTTGAAAAGAAAAAGTTAAGTACTCATTTTTAATAACTGGCTGCACTAAATATTCTGTACAGATTGCTCATATGAAGAAAGAGATATCTGCAATCCGTGCTAAAGACATATCCCAAGGAGGGTTGACCCAGGGACAACAGACTCAAATAGCTCGGAATGAGATGCGGATAGCTCAGGTTTGGAACGATTAAACTTGGTTGTTCATATTAGACTTTTTAGCTGAAGAATAATATTGCGTTTGATTTTTTTGAGCTTGCAAAACGACTTTCTTTTTGTTGGAAATTTGGATTCAACCTGGCATTTGCAGATATTTGAGGAGCTCGAGAGCTTAGAGGAGACATTAAATGATAGTATCCGCGAAAGCATTGGTGCACGTGCTGGAAAGTCTTCTCGTGGTAGGCAAAAGGGAGCGGCCGAGGATGAGGATGAGCTTTTAAGGTATTTCACGCTCTCTAGGCAATCTTTTATTATGTAGTCAACCTTCAAATATAATTGCCGTTTTGTTCCTTGAATGTTGGTGTCGTACTCAAACAAAATTGTAACTTCGATATTATGAAGACATAAATATGATTGATGAGCTTTTGCAAATGTGACTTGTGTAGTGATGATGATGAGTTTTATGATCGAACAAAGAAGAAGTCTGGTCATAAATCTGTTGATAAGCAAGCAATTGAAACAGCTGATTCTCTTTTGGATAAGAAAGAGGCGCTGATGAAAGAAATGGAAGAGAAAAGAAAATTGATTCTGGAAGAGAAGAACAAGATGCCCGAACCTGTAGTCGAACAAGAAGCTGGAGATGCACTGGATGCATTTATGACTGGTCTCTCATCTCAGCTTGGTAAGCTTGCTTTTCTTGACATCTTGTTTGCTATCTTGTTTCATCTTCTCAAATGACAGACTCCTTGATACAACTAAAAAGATACTCTTAAGTATCAGCCCCTCTCTTTAGGGGTGTGTGCAGTTTAAGAAAAATGTGCCACATTTCTAGAAAAAATTTCAAAGAAAACAAAGATTCCAGAAAACATGTTCAATAATATAAGTGTTTTTCAATTTGAAAACCTGGAAAAATGGGAAACCTTGTTTTCTAGTTTATAGCTAGATTTTGGAAAACAACCCAAAGCTGTTTTGTATAGGTTTTGTTCATAAAAAGCACACTTTTCTAAACTTTTCTACATTTTCTTGAACTGAACAGTGAACACAACCTTAATGTCTGGGCACCAGAAAAGGCGGGTAGAGTAACCAAAATGTCCCAAGTTTTGTACTATGGGTTTGTGTCCCGTGTATATGAAGCCTTCTTTTCAATCCGTGTCTTTAAAGGAGGGGAAATACCACATTTTGATTATTTAGCTGAAATGACTGTATTACAGTATCATTTTCTTTGCTATTTGCTGATGGCTTTTATTTGTACTTAGTTGTTGACAAGACTGTGCAACTTGAGAAAGATGTATCCTCCCTCCAGACAGAGTTGGATAGGATTGTTTACTTGCTGAAGATAGCTGACCCAATGGGAGAAGCTGTCAAGAAAAGAGAGAAAATAGCACAAGAACACAAGTCTAGTAATGAATCAGCATCTTCTAAGTCTGCTATCAAGAAACCTGAGAAATCCCAAATTGAACAGAAAAAGTCCAGTCAAACTGAAAAGCCAGTTAAAAATTCCGTTACAAAGCAAGCGGTTCCAGATTTGACTGAAGAAGAAGCTAACGATGTGCCAAAACCTAGTGCACATGTAACCGATTCAACGGAAAGCAAACCTGCTTATCAACCTGTCAAGCCCCAGTGGCTTGGGGCAGTAGCAGACAGGGAAAGAAAAGAGATTCTGCAAGAGAAACAATTAGACACAGATGACGGTGGTGATGAGTTTGTTGATTATAAAGATAGGAAGAAGATTCTGGATCCAAACGAATCCCAACCGGGAGCGCTGGACTCTGATCTTGAAAACGCTGCCCCAGGTCTTATTTTGAGGAAAAAGAAACAGGTAGAGAAAAGTGAGGACAACGTGTCGAAGCCATCAAAGTCTGGACCTGCAGGAGCTGACACGATGGCAGAAAATGCTGTTGCTTTATTGTTGAAACATAAACGAGGACTATATGGTGCCGATGAAGAATCGATCCTGGAAAGCCATGACAGGGGAGATCAGAAGCAATCTGGACAAGATAATAAGAGGCCTAAACGAGTGCTTGGTCCTGAAAAACCTGCTTTCTTGGAGAAGACCTCTTCGGACTATGAAACATGGGTTCCCCCAGAAGGTAGTAAATTCTTTTTCCATTGGGTTATTCAGTTAAGCTGTTCTGCAGCTGGATTTTTTTTTTTTCTGACTTGCTTGTTATGTAACTCTTGCAGGACAATCAGGTGATGGAAGGACATCGTTGAACGATCGTCTTGGTTACTGATGGAGGACTACTTGGCATTGCTATTCAGTCATCAGTTCAAACTCTTTGAGAGTTTTGAAAGGACTTTGATCTGATGATCAAAGTTCACTTATTAATTGTCTCTGTCCTCCAATTTCTCACTCGTGTCTTTGGCTTGTGAATTTGTGATGGGGAACCCCAGCTTGAGGACTGGCTTCTTGTCGATGATTAATTGAATCTGGATCAACGACACCTGAAGTTTCCTGATCGATGTTCTCATGGCTTCTCACACACCCGCAATTTGGATGATTCAAGGCACTGAACTGCCTAACCCTTAAGCTCAGGGGAAAAGGTCCAGTATAATGTAGAAGATGCTCTTGAAGCTGGATTTCGGAAGCTAATGCGTATGGTACAACAGTATAATGTAAGGGATGTACATGGTGTTGTCAGTGGGTATGATGGCTAAAATGTAACGTTGCTGGAAAAATTCCGAGTTTATGGTGTATCCAGACCAGAACTCTGTATGCCAGTTCATTTCATCGGCTTTAATTGTGATGTAAATTTGAGCTAGTAATGGCAACAAAATCTGTCTGGATCGGATGATACTATTAAAACGGCATGAAATATTGTGAGATTTGTTAGTACACTTGACTTTGTCTGAAATGGCCATGATTCTGCTAATAACATAAGGCCGCCTACACAGTACACGAAGTCAAGATCACTAAAACATAGTATTCTACTACTGAGTAGTACTAACCTTAACCTTTGTTCTTTAGAATTTTCCGAAAAGGAATAATGTCTTTAGCCTTTCGCTGCGAAAAATAAAAATGATAATGTAGATAATAAGTAGTGGTTAAAGAGAGAACTTTTGAGAACAAATACAGACCAGTAATGAAAATTACCAAACTTAATTTCTTTTTTAATTTAATTATAAATTTACATTGAATATTTGAATTTAAACTAATTCTATTCGCACTGGATTTTAAGTTGATTATGTTGATTTGGTGATGTATATTGCATTTTCATTATGAAGATCAAGAATTGAATTCCTTGTTTTCCCAAAAAAAAAAAAAAAAAAAAAGATGGCAATAGGCTCCCAATAGCAATATTAGTTGACACGTGCGAGGACACATAATCTCCAATGAACACACACGTGTACCTATGCTCTAAAACCTTCACTGTTCACTCTTTCCAGCAACATCTTATTTTCTTGTTTCTGCCATTTCCTTTTTTTTTTAAATGCCTTTTTTTCTTCCTTCTTTTTCCCGGACAGCAAATTTTACCGGGGAGCACATCTGATACTCCCCCTCCACCTCCATTTCTGCACCCGAACCTCCACTTTCTACTCTCTCTCTTTCTCTCTCTCTCTCTCTCTCTTCCCCAATTCGTTTCAGAGATCTTCATAACAAGGTTAGTTATCACTGTTCCTCTATTCATTTGGAGTACTTGCAAATTCAATATAATTTTGACGAATTAAGTTTCTGAATCTAACTTTGTCTTAGGTAGTCACATTGATCGAGTGATTTCCGTGATTTTGCTTTTCTTAGACTGGGTTGGGCGAGAAATTTGATTTTGTGGTATTCTTTGCAATTATGAATAGTGGGTCGGTTTTGGGGGGGAGGGAATGTGGGGGTATAACAATGGAGCTTCGAAGAGAATCTGCAATTTGATGCGATATTTAAGCCTTCGTTTTTCATGTGATTTGTAACATTTTTGACGGCTGCGTATAGTTTTCATTTTCATTTTTTGTGTGATTTACTATGTCATCCCTAAAGACTTGTTCTTAGTGACTGATCGATAGTAGTACTTTTTTTCTTTGTTGGGGTTTAGCGAGGGATTTGCAAGTATCGAGTTAATAACTCAGAATCTTTTAATCCTCTTCCACCAATGTTAATCTGGGTGATTCGCGTTAACAGGAAGGAATTGGATAGAAACTCGATTTCCACTTTGTATAAGAGTTATGGATGCAAATTGGTCAGAATTTGAATATTGAAGGGCATTTGGGAAACTTTCGGGAATCGGAAGCCAATGGCACTTGCATAGTTAAACTGCCACTTTTATGGGGGGAAGGCAGGGGAGAGCAGTGTATGACTAGATCTAAGGAAAAAGAATTCTTTCTAATATGACGGAATGCAATAGTTCTCATAAATTATCCATTGAACCATCCCTAGATCCGAGTTCTCCACTTGAGTGTGGCTTTTGAGTAGATCATATGGTGTTTGCCTTATTGGTGGTGGAAAAGCATGAAACCCTTATTTATTTATTTATTGGGAAGCAGTTACAGTGATACCATGAAGAGAAGGCAATGGTGAATTAAATTCAGAAGAAGGTAGTGTGTACTGTAGTGTCTCTCTGCCCTCCTCATTGTTGTGCATTGACATCAAACCCAGATTCGTCTCTTGCATAGATTAGTGATTGGTGTTTCTTATGTAGTACTCTTTTCAATTCAATTTATTTCTTTAAGCAACTTCATTGTAATTGGTTTTCCATACCTAAATTTGCTGCTTTCTTTGCCATAAGCTCACTGTTTGGCCCCTTTATCAGGCTGTGAGAACAAGGACAGCACCGTCGAGATGGATACAGATACTGTTCATGATTCAACTGTTTCAGTCAACGATGGTGATACTGGTGGTGACATTGAGGAAAGATCGAATGAAAATGGCACAATGGAAGGGATCTCTTCGGATAAAGAGGTGCTGCGAAAGGTGGGGCGTGCTCTTTTCAGACTTGAACTGGACTTAGCTTGTACTTCAGAGAAGCTGGTTAACATGAACCTACTTATGATGCATGTGGCAGCAAGGGAGAGTGACTTTGAAACTTTTGCTTCAGAAAAAGAGGACACATTAGTTGATTCCACTGACAAGGCTCTGGAATTTGATGTTTTATCTGGAATTTTTGATTCAGAGGTCCAAGAGATGAATAAATTTATTGGCTCATTACGGAGAGAGATCAATAATGCTTGTGAAATAATTTCTTCACACAAACATCTGGGAGATGCTTTTTCAGCTTTGAAAGAAAAGTTGCATGATGCTGAAGTATCAATGAAGCAGTCACAAGAGCAGGTCTCAGAATTGATGATGCAATCTGCTAAATTCCAGAGGCTCTTACCAAATTCTAATGGAGGGAAAACCTGTAAGTGACTATTTCAAGTTTGAATGCATGTTCGTGAAATGGAAGTTTATTTCTCTTGGTTGGTTGAAGTCATGCCTTCTGGCCTTACTTTTGGTTTTTAATTGTTTCTTATGGGGGCTTTACATTGTTTCAGACGTCTGAAAGTTACAAGGTCCAATTGTCAAAAGCATTTGAATTGTTTGGTTGCTCTCCGGTCTTTTCTAGTACTTGTAAATATTTGCTTTACTGTTTTCAGCTGTTGATTACTATCCAATGTGCTGGCTTTTGTTCCTCCACTTGTCAGATACGTCTTTCATATTTGGTTAACCTTATTTGTGGTCTTTAGCTAGGCCTTAATTGATTCCTGTGACTTCCAGTAGCTATATATATGACATGGCCTTGTATTGCATACGGTTAATAGATGTGAACTTGTGAAGGAAATGGTTTTCATGCGTATGTTGTCCATGTTTTGTGGAATCAAGAGGGTTTTTTAGCTTTTAAAAGACATCCATCATTAATACTGTTGTCATACCATCATTGATGTGTGGTTGACAGTGGACGAAAACAAGGATGTAGTCATTTTGGAAGATGATGATGATTTTCTTAATGCAAATGCAAAGATTAAAATGCAAACTTCCGAACAACAGCGACATATTTTGAGGATGCTGGAGAAATCTTTAGCAAAAGAACTGGAGCTTGAGAACAAGTTAACAGAATCTACGCTAGCTCTAGAAGAGATGAAGCTTAGGCTACGTTCTTCAAAACAAAAAGTCTTGTCCGCGGAAGAACAAACTGAAGCAGTCTATGCACGATTCTTGGAAGCTGATAATGCTTCAGTGATTCTGATGGGAATTTCGAAAGAGTTGACGGCTAAGCTCCAATTGTGTCAATTACGTATTAACAGTGCCATGCACCGGGAAAATGAGTTAAACACTAGGCTTGAAAATTACTTGCAAACAGTTCAAAGGTTGGAAAAACAAGAGGCTGTCTTACAGGCACTTGCAGAGAAGAACAATTCGGAGGCCTTGATTTTAAAGGAGAAGATCAACTCTCTGGAGGAGCAGCTAAAAGCATCAGAGTCTCTGCTGGTCACTGAAAATGCTTCCTTGGGTGAGCAGGTGAAGGTGCTTGAAGAGAAAATTGTTGTGGCTGAATGCAGGGCTGAGAAAGCAGAAGCCCAGGGGAAGTTGCTATCAGAAACTAACAAGGGACTTAATGAGGAACTTGATCTTTTGAAAAGCAGTACTGTATCCAATGAGAAGGTTGATTCACTAGAAAAGCAACTGGTCGAGACTAATAATCAGCTCCAATTGGCAATTGCATCTGTGGAAGCAAGTCAGGAAAAACAAAGCATGTTGAATTCTTCAATAAAGGACATGGAGATTCTAATCGAGAATCTGAGGACAAAAGCTCTAAAAGCTGATGCTCAAGCCGACAGTGCAGAGGATAAATGCATTATATTATCGGAGGAAAATGCAGAGCTCAAGGAAGAACTGAGTTTCTTGAGGGGTAAATTGAAGTGCATGGAGGCCTCCTTGGAACGAGCTGAAGAAGCAAAACTGGCAGCTGCAAAGGATATTAATATTCGGACAAAAATGATCACAGATCTGGTCATGCAGCTGGCTATTGAAAGAGAACGCCTCCACAAACAGGTTGGCATTGTCTTATTCATAATTTTTAAGTACTTGGAAGATCTTTTGTTACTCTCATATTTCACTATTGGTTTGATATTATTTAATTTTTGTGATTGTCGATATTTTTACATTCTTTTAAGCTCTTTTGAGCCTGCTCTTGGTGTGCCTTGTGCAGTACTTTTTTTTCTTTGCTTGATAGGAGTACTGAATTTACAGTGTCTTTAAAGTCGAACCAGTAATACACTGTGCAAATGTAGTTCCATATATGGCTATACATCATGGTCACCTCAAGCTTGGAAACCTCGAATTTGGAACTTGAGCTGGATCAAGCTAAACTGCTGAAGTATTAACTATCAAAGAACCCCATGTTTAGTTCTGAGTTCTGATACAACTGTTGTCAGTGACTACAAATATGATCCATGGTAGAACTTAGGAAGAGCTGGAGCTTGTGCTTTTAAAATCTAAATTGTGCTACTTCCAATTTAGATTTAAAGGATTCAGATTTTTGTGTCTATAATAATGATAAATTCCAGTGAAATGAAACTTATATGGGATAAAGCTGTGCATACTTTGGGCCTTTAGGGCAACTTCTTGAGTCTTGACTGATGACAGTTTTTAAAGTTTAAGGGTACTCAAAGTTTGTGCTCAAATACACCGATACACGTGGAACTTCTGTGTGGTTGAGGTTTATCTCAAGATATTTGATCTTCTCTTTGTTTCTTGCAGATTTATCTATTGATAAGAGAAAATAGAATACTTGCAGACAGATTAGATGCGGCTAACAAGGCTGCCTCAAAAGCTATGAACCATGAAGGTGGAGAAAATCTTTCTCCTGAATGTCATGCAAGTTCCGTCAACAGTGGAAATGAAAAACGAAGAGAAGAAGTTTCTGATACAACTGAGGTACAATACTGATGTGGTATCATTACTGCGCAGAATGAGAACCCAGCAGTTGTTGATATAGAGTAATGCTTGATAATTCCTATACACTCAGATATTAAAGGAAAATAGGGTTGTAAAGAAATGAAGCTCCTTCTTGCAACACTCTAGCTTCTATAGTCAAGTAATTGATCTGTCTCATATATTAGTCGATGGGCATTCCCAAGGAATGTTTGCACTCTCATAAGTAGCTTAGGATATCCAGTTGATGCAGAAGGGATGAAAGTATATATTCTATGAAAATCAGGACCAATTCCAAAAATGAGCCAATTAAGAAACGTTTTTGTTTATTTTTGTCAATATACACATAATGAATTATTGTTTTGTTCCGTCCTCAGGTGGAGAAGTCCCAAGAAAAAGTGTTAGATGGTGAATTTGAGCTAGATTCGCAGGATCTGAAATCCAAGCTCGAGACAGTGAGGACGATAGATCCAGGGCGGCTTAGCATCAAGTATGTACTCTCTGCAGTTCTCGTAGCTGTAATTGCGGTGCTGGTAGTATGCTCCCTTCGGCCAGAGAGCTGCACATTTTGAACATGCTCATAGCATAACCACATTTTTTGGACTTTTTCTGCTAGCAATGTGGCTATGAATAGCATCCCAGCGTCCTGTGACACTGTCTACACAGGTGAAATATCTTGGCCTAAATATCGTGTCACAATTTTTGATCTTGTGAAGATAAAAACGCAACCTCTTTGCTGGTGCGGTGAAACTGTCTGAGGTCGATGTGTAAAGGGTAAGCCTTGCAGATTTTGGTAGGAAAGGCACAATTTGCCATAATGTGTGAGAGTAGTAGTTTTAAGATCTCCCAGCCCCCTCTTTTTTGTGTTTTGGGCTGTGTGGGGAAGGTTTAGCATTATTTGGAGCCGGATAAATATAAATGAGAAGAATTGGCTAGGACACTAGATCATGTAGGCCAAGTTCTAAGATCCATCTTTTGCTTTCTTTAGACTCTAGATAGCAGATTGTATACAATGTGCTTTTGTCTACAATTCAATGTTAATACCATAAAATTATACATGCTCTTAGTTATCTGTACAAGCTATTGTGTCATGACAGCCAAACGAGAACTCTGAGTGGGACTGACTTCCACCACATGAGTTCGACTCCCATTGGAGGTGCTCGGAGAGGCATTGTAATCTTGATCTCGACTCAAATGTTACTGTAGAAACATATTTTTTGTTTGTCTTTGTTACTCCTATGTAGAGGAGGTTTTAAGACCGATAGGAAACTAACACTTCTATCACTCAACATCAAGGTTGGGGGATAAATGGATAATACTCTTAACTAGTAGAGTAGCCCTTAATTTCAAATTTCGTTGTAAATCATAATAACATACTCTTTCAACGTTTGACTAAACTACTTAATAGTACCGTGTTGTAAGCTCAAGGAAGATTAAACAATAATCAGACCGTTTAATATACTCCATCAGCATATATTTAGTTTGAGTTATTTAGTTACTTTAGACTAATTGGCTTTTGTTTCTCTATCAACCAAATAAAAACTGCAAGAATTCTTGTTCATAACTCCGTTTAGAGTTGATTGGTCATTTGGTTGTTCTAGTTCATAACTCTGGTTAGCGTTGATTGAGGACCAGAATCTTAAAATATTGCCAATTCAGAGTTCATAGTAAACATCATCTCATGATTTATGTTATTTATGCCGACTTACTGAGAATGAAATGTTAGTAGTCATAGTATCAGATATATCCTTGACATTGATACATAGTTATTCAATTCAATGCCAGAAGTTTCCCTCCTCTTTCGACCCCGTCATCTCCTACTTGTAATTTAATAAGGTCATACATCTACTTATATCAGGGGGAAATTATTATATAGTACCGGACTAATGGTCTCTTCTCTCACCATTGGTCCTGAACCATGTAATACTTTTTTCATATAAGGAGTTTCGGAAAGCGTATATCTCAAACTTTTAGAACATATATACTATAAAAATGCTTTCTTGAATTGTATCTTCCAAGGTCCTGAGAAAAATCAAAAGTCAAAAGAGACCGAATTTATTTAGTTTGTAGTATAATCAAGAGAATGCATATGTCGCTTGTAATCTCATCCTAAGTACGTTTTCAATAGATAGAGATTGAAAGGGAAAAGCGCGTAACAAATGGTTGTATAAGTATCTCTTCATTATTACTCGGCTTCCATAGATCATACTAACTACATAATGGCGAAGATGAGGAGCAAGGTGTTGATCTTTCTAACAATCGTCGTCCTCGTCCTGGCTTTCATTATTCCTGGGAACAATAATAATCTAGTTGAGGCCGCCAAGCGACGAAAAAAACACAAACCCAAACACAAACACAAACGCCAGCCGCCTCGCTATGCGAAACCAGAACCCCACCCATCTCCGTCAGGACCAATTCCAAGGCCGCCAAGGTAGCCAGGCTTTGCTTTGCTTCGAGAATTCTCTGCCAGCGGTCTGCCACCCTTTTGTCATTCAGCTGTCTTCTATCGTCTGTGCTATTGCGTGATGCTTTTGCTGATCAAAGATTCACTGGAGTGTCTTCTGTGTGTGTGTGTGGCAGTGTGGATTTATTGTTCATTGTTGAGTGTTGTGTGCCCGCTCCGTCGTTGAGGGTTGTGTGATAATTTGTGATTTGTACTAGTAGTGAAGTTTATCTATCTGTAGCATGGTTGTTTCCTTGAATTTGAATGTGAGCTCTTATATGAGATTGAGGCCAAATGATGTTTCCTTTTCATTTTGATCATAGATTGACCTTGAATTCAAATCATGGTATACTAACCTTGGAATATGTACCACACTAAACTCTGCATTAGTGACAGTCTAATGATGGTTGAAATAGAAACCTATCAGACTTTAAAGACGAATATTGTTGCAAAAGAATTGAAAACAAATAGAGTATGTTGTATGTATGATGGGTAATCAACAAAAATATAATGTAAACATCAATACTTGGCAAATTATAGATAGTTGTGACCCAAAATTACAAATCTGGCCATGTCGTATAATAAGTAACCATCAACCGTACATATTACATGTGTATAAAGTATACTATATAATGCTTATTACATTGTAACCGTAAATATATTCAAGTAAACGCCAAATTAGAGTAGATTGAGGACCATGATCTTTGGTTGAACAAGAGCCTACAAAATCACATCAATATTCTGCAGATTGCAGAATATTGATGCAGATAAGAACTAATGCAGAGCAGGCAAACCTGATTTCATGATTTCCATTTTGTAAATGGCAACTTGCTGAGAATTAAACATATATTTAGACTGAGCCTAGATCATAATCATATCCTTGATAAAGATACATAGTTATTCAATTAAATTCAAGAAGTTTCCTTCCTCTTTCAATTCCACTTAGAAAATACTCGAACTTTAAGAAACATACAGTAGTATTATCTTCAGAGTCTTTTTTGTGTGTTTGAAGTTTGATTAAACAAACGATGGATTTTAGTTGTTAAGTAGCAACTCAAGTTACTGTCATATACACTGTGTCCAAGTAAGCAAATCGTATGTAGGAGAATTAAAGAAGCTTAGAAACAAACGTACACTAATAATTTAAGCACCTTGAGAGAAGCTAGTTTAAGTATATATACTAGCGTGTAATCTCATCCATAATACGTTTTCAATGAAATTAAAATAGAGATTGAAAGGATAAACACTCCATTAGTGGTTCTATAAGTAGTTCTTAATCACTTACCTTCCCTTAATGGAAGAAAATTAGTTTGATTACTCAGATCAGTAAATAGATAAAAATGGTGCAGAGGAGGAGCAAGGTGTTGATGTTTCTGACAATCGTTGTTCTCGTCCTAGCTCTTATGATGCCAGGGAACAACAATCTAGTTGAAGCACGGAAAAAACCCAAACCCAAACACAAACCCAAACCAAAGCCTCGGTATCCAGAACCTAACCCATCTGGGTCAGCCCCAATACCGAGGCCGCCAAGGTAGGTAGCTAGCTAGGCTACTGCCCAGCTCTGTTGTTGATGATGATCAGTTAATGAATTTGTCATCCTTGCTTTGCTTCCATTTCAGCTGTCTTTTGTTTGAGGTTGTTCATGCTTTTGCTTAAGATTGATTATAGTCGCTTTTGAGAGTGCTTTGTAATTGTTCATTGTTGTGTGCACAGTGCACGCCCTATATTGTATTGTCGAGAGTGTGGACTGATATTTGGTGTTTATATATGTATCATGAAATTTTCTCTCTTGGTTCCCTCTTTTCTTTTTGGTTTCCCTTTCTTTTCGTGTCTTTTTGATTTACTATCTTGGTCCCCTCTATCAAAAAAGAAAGAAAAAAAATATATTATCATCTCTTGCTGGTTGATACAATTTATTATGAAATATATATTTTGATTGATCAAGCCAGCCTCCAACCACCAGTTTAAACACTTAGGCTTTGTTTTCCTCAATTTATTTTTGTTGATTTCAGCAAAAATCAACAAAAATCAGTATAATCAACAAAAATTAGTAAAAATCAACAAAAATCAACATAAAATCAGTAAAGTCAATCTCTGCCGAATTTATCGAATCAACAAAAATCAACAATCAACAATAAATATCAACAAAATTAATATAAAGAGAACATAGCCTTAGTTCCTTCAAACAATTAACAAACTACCCTATCAAAGTAAAAAGAATATACAAACATACAAAGATACGGATATCTCTTAAAACTCGTACCGTTTCTCCTTTACCAACTACAAGCCACAAAGTTTTAAATGGCAAATTCTTGTTTAAAACGTGTCTCATCGAACTATTAGATGAGACGCATGAATAACAAGGGTTTGTGGGTGGGGTTTAGATCCACTTATTGAAGTTAGGCTAATAAGTGGAGACCTCATTGAGACTAGTCTCATTAGAGACAAGCTAGTTTTAAATAGACATTCTCAACAACTCGTATGTGCTTCTCTGGAATAACTCTATCAGTCTATGACTCATATCAGCCCAAGCCGAGGAACAGCTTGTCTCTAATGAGACTAGTATCAATGAGGCCACCACTTAGCCCAACATCAATAAGTGGATCTAGACCCAACCCACAAACCTTTATTATTTATGCGTCTCATCTAACAATTCGATGAGACACGTCTCAAATAAGAATTTGCCGTCGAGGAATGCGTTGATGCAACTCACTTTTCATATACATTTTTGTCCTTTGTAAGAGAAAAATGCATATTATGTTAATGTAAGATCCGCTCATCGTAAGATTAAGGGTCGAATTTCAACTTGTTCTTTTACCTCTTCTAAAATAAAATAAAAACAAAAGAAAAAAAAATGACGAGTAAAAAGAAGTAAACAAACTAATCGATCTAAGTTAAGTCATTAGCCCTAGTTCATTTCGTCGTTCTCAACTTACATTGAGTTTCGTTCAATTCTCGAACCTAACGTTTTTCACACTTTATTCTCGAACCTACGTTTCTCACTTTTTCTACTACTATAATTCAGATTCCATTCATTTCAGTTCAATTTAACATGAATTATTGCAATGAATACCCTTTTTGTAAAATGGACTAGGGAGAGAGAAAATGTTAAGAATTACACTTTTGACAATTTTGGTAGAGGAGAAGGCGGGCAAGAAAAAGAGGAAAAAAGAAGATATAGACAAGCGTCACCGCCGCCGTAAACGCTGGGACTCTGCCCACTCGCCCTCCCTCCCTGCCATTTTCTCTCTCCTCGCGACCCACCCTCTCTCTCTCTCTCTCTCTCTCTCTCTGCAAACAAAAGAACTCACATTTGTCTCACCTCTACAATTACAAACACCAAAGAAATAACCCCCACAATTCCAACAACAACAAAAGGGTTACAACAATGGCAAATGTATCACATCCCCATTTCTCAAATTCTCCTCTTTCTCTCTCCTCCCTCATCTTCACTCCAGAAAACAACCCAATTCCCCCATCTCTTCACTCTTCTCTCTCCCTCTCCGAATCTGAATTCAGCTTCTCAGATTCTGATCACCAACCCTGCGATTTCGATTTGGAAATGGACCCAAAGGTTGAAGCTTTGAGCTGCGATTACCCACAAATGGATGATAATGATCAGGTCAGTTTTCTCAAAAATTTGTTTCATCGTTCTTCCGATAACGATCGGAATTCGGATTGTTCCTTGCGTTTGGGTCTTGGTTCGGGTGGAAGTGAGGGAATTGGTGATTCCAGTGAAGTTGATTTAGAATTAGGGTTAGGGTTAGGGTTAGGGTTACATTCTGAGGTTAATAATAGTGCTCCTTCATCGCAATCGATGGAAGAAACGCGTCGTTTTGAGGGTCTGCGTGTCGCTAATGTTGATTCTGAGTCTGATTGTGATGATGGGTTCTTGTGTGATTTTGATGAGATTGATGATGGGTTTGGCGGGGTTAGTGATTTTGATCGCCCGCCATTTTGCTGGGATTATCTTGGATTTAACAATGGAAGGAGCAACAGTTCGGATTCTCAGCTTGGCAGGATGGATGGTGATAGTCAAATCTATGAGCGCGATATAGAATTGCCTGGCATTGAGAGTGATGATGATGATGGGGGTGATTACTTCTTCGGTCGGTGTCATGATGGGTTCGATGATGATGTTGATGGTGAAACACAGATTCAGCTGGACAGGGATGAGAGAGAAAGAGAGGCCAGAGAAGTATCTAATCTGTTTGATACTTACCAAGAGAGAGCAGAACAAGAGATAATGATTCAATCTGATACTGATGAGGGGGTAGATGTGGGTGTCGAGGAGGCTATCCGGGACTTAGAGTGGGAAATCCTGTTGGCAGTTAATAATTTCAACCGAGAGGTGTATGACATGGATTTCAATGTGGATATGTACGAGGCTATACTCGGTGAGGTTGAGGAGCGTATGAATGAATGGAGAGGAAGTCCTCCGGCTGCCGTTTCAATTATTGAAAACCTTCCGACTGTCTGTGTTTCAGCTCAGAGTCTGAAGGATAACGATGTTGTTTGTGCTATATGTAAGGATGACATTTTGGGGGAGGAAATAGTAAGGCAGCTGCCATGCTCACATTATTACCATGGGGATTGCATTGTGCCATGGTTGAAGATTCGAAATACTTGTCCTGTTTGTCGATATGAGCTGCCTACTGATGATCCTGAGTATGAATGCAGGAAAAGGGAAGGGGAAGGAATGACTGCTGATGGTGATGTATCACTGAACTTACAGGTTGGATATGATTTTCATGTGTTTCTTTGAGTATTTAGTTGGTCTTGATCAGTAATGGTCTGTGGATAGTGAATGTATTATTGGCGCTATGAATGTTTATATAGTCAATGATACATGGATAGAAGTTAAAATGTAGCTGGGTCACATTGGTGCGAAATTTAGATAACTGAAATTTTCAATATCAAGGTCGAATGTTGTACAGTATTGTATGCTTTAAACTTGTAAGTTTTATGAATAATGTGATGCTGCCTTCATGTTAAGTTGTATGATATGGTGAAGAAGCATATGGTATTTGCAAGAATGAGATGTATTCTTTGTTTAGTCACTTAAATAGTTGGGTAAATGGCAAGGAATCGTCACTTAAATAGTTGGGTAAATGGCAAGGAATCTAGAATTAACTCGATGCTTGGATACAAGTGCGAGTGTGCATTTGGGTAAGATAAGTTGCTAAGGTGATCTAAACCTGAAATCATTTTTGATTTAGAAATGAATGCGTTGGGGTTGCAGCACACTTATGAGTTACAACTATTTCAAGACTGTAGTAAGATTACTAAGATGTTCTTCTGTGTCTGAAATTGAGCTATCTTTATGGGAATTGAATAGGCATCAGGGTGCCATAACCTCGTTTCATCGAGATTATGCTTTTTGGTAACGCAAGAGCTGGAGGGAAATGGTGAACAAACTAAGTGGTACTGTTTCTTTCATGTCTCAAATTTTTACTCGGAGAAGATTGCTTGGGTGTTTTATTTGTTGCCTGAAACTAATCTGCCCATGGCAGAGGAGTTGCATTTTCGTCTCTGTTCATGTCCTGCGAACGCCAGAAAACGCAGTATATCTGCTTAAGATGAACCTGCTCATATTCTGTTGGGTACAGTTTCACGCTTATGAGACACTTGAAGTGGAGGGTTGAGATGGGATATGAAGAGTTATGTAAAACAGGGTGAAGACCTTCTGGAACATCAGAGGCTCTGAATTCTAAAGACAATGGTTACTTGGGTGCATCCTATTCTCAGTTTCTCACTATAGCCGTTAAATATGATGTGTTCAACTGCTCTGTCTGTCATATATCTGTTATATACCCGTAGTTGATCAGAGGTTTGAGAACTCAATTGTCAGAAAATTGGTTGAAGTATTTTAGAGCGTGTTTGACCTAGCTTTTTAAAAACTTGAAAGCTTGAGCTTCTCTCTCTGAATTCAAACCTCCACCTCCCTATTTTGAGATAAAAACGTGTTCTTGGAGACCAAGAAGCACAAGCTCCGGTTTGAAGTTTGTGCTTCTACGTTCCAAATGGATATTTTTAGCTTCTTAGAAACTCAAACTAGTGAGGTGGAGGAGGTGGAGAGGCTAGATTGTAAATAGCGAATTTTATTTTGTTTTGTAATAATTTGGTAAATAAAGAGGACCACGCTGCATTCTGCTTCATACAAGCTCCTAATGGAGTCGCAACAACAACATTGCTATGTCTAGCAATTCCAAACTCTTCTGGTTTTACATTAGCCACCTTAGCAAGTTATTATGCTCTACTTTGCATTCCTCCAGACTAGGTCCCTGCATTGATCGCAACACGGTTAGTGTTGTTCAGTAGGTTAACTGCAGTGATCGAATCCATATGCAGCTCAAGCTGCTTTCCATTCCTGCTGTACAACCATCAGCCATCTCCATGCCCAGTTTTGCTGCCAGATTTCAGCATCTAGAGCTTTCATGTGACACAATACTCTTTGGACACTTAGTCTCCATGAAACAGTATCATCTCTACAAATACCTGCACAGGCAGCTGTATATGTCTTCCCTTGACTAGAGCCATCAATATGAATCCAGGTCGTTGGTATCAAATTTTTTTATTTTTATTTTTATTTTTCTGATCGGACTTTTTTTTTAAGATTTTACCAATTAAGCGAGCTGATATACACAAGGCTAAAGGCCAGAAGCCTCATCAATTTGAAGATAAAAAAACAAAAAATAGACGATATTAAAAATTAATAATGCGGGTTTTGGAACCATTTTCGGGGTATAGGGACTGGGTCTGAGACCATTTGGATAAGCAGTAAGAATTACTGAGTAATGAACATGAGACTGAACTGGGTTCAAGTCCCACGCTTATTTGCTTTCCTCATTGGATGTATGAAGCAAATCATAGGGGTCCCAAGCTCTGGGTTTCTCAAGTTCAATACTTGCTTCTTCAATTCAAGATAGAGACTTATAATTTATAATAAATTCCAGAATAAATTTTCGATATACACATGAATTATCCTACAAGTCAACAAATTAATCCCTAAGAAATCAAATCCATAATCTGTTAAGGTAAGGGTGGGCTAATGAATAAAAGTTCCAGACCTGAAATGAATCTTTGAGTATCCATTAATCAGAAAAGTAAAATAAAGCAGGGAACCCCCAAAAAAAAAAAAAAAAAAAAAAATGGAGGAGGCAAGTGCAGTGCCATTATCTATTCCATATTTCCAACAAACAGATAGGCATATATCATTGTGTGTCTGTACTCTATAAATTTGTTACCTTTAGGAGGAAAAGAACCACTATCATAGAGGCCTATCCATAAGATTTGGTTTCTTTGCATCTGATCAACGAATATACGAAATATATCACATTTTTAACTAAGGGGTGATGCATGTTTGTTGTCAATCTAAATGATTCTGTCATCACAAAGAACAAAAACGAGTTATAACATGATGCTTTATTACTTAAATAAGAAGCCATAAAAAAGACATAATGCACAACTTTGTTACATTTTCTAGTATCTAAGACACAAATGATGTGAGTAGTAGTTCTGAACCACATTCATGATTTTTATCAGACTATACTTCAAAGCTCATTTTCGAGCAAGTCGTCTTGCGTATACGCAGTGTTGTATACTTGTATGTATCATGCGGCTTTTCTAAAGTAAATCGGTAGTAATCTAAAAATAAATAAATTAGGGTGACTTTGAATAACAGGGGTGAAAATACTTCCACGAGATAGGGGTAATTTCCATCAAATCGCAATAGGGTAACTTATACTAGAATGATTACTAATGGAAAACTGAGCATAATTATAATTCGTAGCAATAAAACAATTTCTTCTTAAATCACAATTTTCTTATTTTTGGGTAGAAATAAGGGCATTCATGTTTTGGTAGCATAGAAAAAGCAATGATATATTAGCACATATAAACAACACAAAAGACTTAAGGTATAGAAACAAAAACTGTAACTGCACAATTTTTCTGTTACTGTGTTAAACGTATACAAATATACACACGAGCGAGTGTTCCCCAATAGGATGATGATCAACTGCATATATAGTCTGATTGCAGCAAACTAACTACGGCATTAGCCAATATTAAAGACTTAATAATCAGGATTGAAAAGCAGTACCCATCAACGCATGAAGTGAGACAAAAACTTGCCCATGAATCACAACACCAAGCGGTGAAATTAAAAAACCGATGGAGGTGCCGATGGAATAAAGAGCGTCGCTTTGGCCGAGTGGTTAAGGCGTGTGCCTGCTAAGTACATGGGGTTTCCCCGCGAGAGTTCGAATCTCTCAGGCGACGTATATCAACATAAATACATTCTTTTTCAATCCTATGTTAGACAAAACATGCTAATCTTTTAGGCGACGTATGTTGATTTTTGATGATTCGGCAGAGAGCGACGGTTGATTTTTACTGATTTTTGT
>BSSO01001293.1:0-24562 GCA_030267885.1 Mesembryanthemum crystallinum
GGTGGGTTTCGGGGCTGGTGGTGGTGGATTTCGGTGGTGATGGTGGCGGGGTTTCGAGGGGTGGTGGTTTGTGGGGAGGTGGTTTTTGGGTTTAAGGGTGGGAATTATTGGTAAGCAGGGGAAAGTAAGGGGTGGGGGGAGGAGAGAGACTAGGGGTGGGGGGATTTGTGTGGAGGGTAAATTTGTCATTCTAATGTAAAATATAGACCAAAAATAGAAATGCATAGGAGATTATAAGTCGGACGAAAATGGAAAGTGTCTAGGAGATTCCGAGTCGGAGGGAGTAATTCTTATTAATAATGCTTTTTAAAAAAAAAAGCTTCAGCATGAAGATGGACAGCAAAGCTTGAGTTATTCCTTGGAGGAAGGTCAACCTTTTACAAAAATTTTACTCATGGGTTTGATAGATTCCATCCTATATTTTTTTGTCAAATATGACACGACTTATCTGGTCTTTCCCTCTTAAGAATTTATTGTTTTCTTGATCTTTTTATGAGAAATGATCCAATGATGTATGATGCATCGTAAATATCGTTCCAATTCCTGAAATAGGGCTTTGTCATATTTGTAAAGCTTTGTAGGAGGAAATGAAGAGACATCTGAGGATCATTTCTATCTATCTTCTCATGATTATATACAAATAAAGGCTGTTTTCTTCAGTAGGATTACGTACTTTGTTGTTTGTTTTTGGTTTGAAGTAATGAAGTACCCTATTAATTTACTAAATAGTAGCTCCTCTTACGATAACAACATGTGAATTTTGATGCAACAACTGATCAGTGCCCATCTGTGTCCAGAATCTTGCCTTTATTTATTTATTTAGTTCAGATGAAATAGTGATGAGAGATTTCCTCTGGAATATTTGTAATGGGATATGGCTGTTTTCTTGTTTCAGTAGCTCCTTTTGCTTCCTATTCACTAAATAATAGAGGGCCAAAACTTTATGTTGTTGGTATTTTCAACTTAAACTTATCAGGATCCTTTGTTTGAGAGTAGCAGTTCTGATATAGGATACTATGACAATATCATTGCATTTTATATTACTTACAATCTACTCATCTCAGAAACAGTAGCTGCTTATCTTGCTCATGAGACTATGAGAGTCTGTCATGCATGAATCATTTTTGATAATTTCCATTAGCGCATTGAATCCTGATCTTAAATTATGCAAAGTTATCATGTAATAGGGACCTTCTTGTCTGTTTCCACGAACTTGGTGGCACCCCCTTTATACTTTTTTATGCTTGGTCAAGTTGATGATGAACAGGTAATCTGATAGTATGTTGCTTGATATGGTGACTGTCTTACCACGTGGCTGGTAATTGGTGATCCTGTTCATTACTTTTAGTGCTAGAATAATTGAAGGTCAATGCTCTGTTACTTTTAGTGGAAAGGGAAAAGTTAGGTTGGGGATAAGATGTGGTTTAACAGGCATTTGTTGATTTTTTTTGGATCCATTTGCATAGTTGCATAGTTTGCATAGTTATGTTCCCTGTAATTAACATTCAAAAGTATATCGAGTAGTTGATTGTACCATCCCTGTAATTTAGCATTAAAAAGTAAATTGCACCCTTCAATGACCTGCTCTTACTGTTTGTTTGTAGGATTGCTGATGCTGAAGAAAACTTGGGTGAAAGCGAAGTCCGAGAAGCTCATTTAGCGAAATCTTTATTCTACATAAGAATTGGTGATAAAGTAAAGACGATTTAGAAGATCTTTCCTCTTCATTTCAGAAAGACATTTCATGTTCTTATAATCTCACCCTTAGAGTGTCCATTTTTGTACTTTTTTATTTTATTTGAAATTTAGGAGAAAGCATTGGAACAGCTCAAGCTAACAGAAACCAAGACAGTTGCTGTTGGCCAAAAAATGGACCTGGTGTTCTACACTCTTCAAGTTGGATTCTTTGACATGGACTTTGATCTAATCTCCAAAAGCATAGATAAGGCCAAAAAGTAAGTTGTTGCATCGAAGCATGGCATTTTCAGCAGCTTGATGATTTGATTCTTGATCATTGTTTATCGGGTTCTGATATTGGGCTTTCGTCTTCTTGATGCCAGCTTGTTTGAGGAGGGAGGTGATTGGGAAAGAAAGAATCGTTTGAAGGTATATGAGGGCTTGTTCTGCATGTCTACGCGAAACTTCAAGAAGGCTGCAAGTTTATTTTTGGACTCGATCTCAACCTTTACAACCTATGAGCTGTTTCCTTATGACACCTTTATATTCTACACTGTCCTTACCAGTATTATATCCCTCGATAGAGTTTCCTTGAAACAAAAGGTAATCAGACAATAGTCTCCAGTTTTCTGTCTGAGTTCCTTTTCTCTGATTAATGTACCAACAGTGAATTGTGCAATAATGTTCATGGATGTGTGGCAGGTAGTTGATGCTCCTGAGATATTGACTGTGATCGGGAAAATTCCACACTTGTCAGAGTTTCTGAATTCTCTCTATAATTGTCAGTACAAGGCATTTTTCTCTGCATTTGGTGAGTAGGATTCCTTTTTTCTTTGACTTTGTAACCATGTTTTTTTCTTTTTTGTTGTGGGGGGTTTTTCTTTCTTTTTTATTTTCCTCCCCCCTTTCTTCCTGTTGTTCCGCTAGTACTGATTTTGCTTTCGAGGGCTCACACCTATTGCTTTGCACTTCGACTATTTAGCACCCATGGTTTCTCAATACCCCCTCCCAAAAGAAAAAGAAGTTATGTGCACAAATGTTGTGCTCTCTTTGGCTTGTTTACATTTCAATTTCTGGCTTTTCTGAGAGAGGATCACATCTCTTGCCTGTGCTAGAGCTCATAAGTTAGTTACTATCACTCGCTCTTTCTATCGTAGGAGAAAGATGGCTATATGGGGCTTTAATAGCAGGAATTGTTAAATCATTGAGTAAAAGGGACTTTTGAAAGGTCGTCATTCTTTACATGCTTTCAGCTGCTACTGATCTTATCGTCTAGGTTGATGCATTTGCAATCAAATATTATTCAACTAGTTCTTCATAAATTACAAATACCACACCGACGATCCATTCTTCTTAAAATATTGTAATATATAATGGTACTTTAGTCACTGAAAAGTTAATCCTACAAATTTATCATTAGATCGGCTGGTTGATGTGACCTTGTTTCCAGTTTGCTTGCATTTCATCCCAATCATCGACCTGACCAATTAGGTTTATTGATCTGATCGGGCTGGTCATGTATGGCTTTGAAAGCTATACACTTCTGCTCAGTTACTTGCAACTCCCATTGAATGTATCTTATTGTTGATCAAGTTTCTCTCTTTGATTATCAGCTGGCCTGACAGAACAGATAAAGTATGACCGTTATTTGAATCCTCATTTCCGTTATTACATGAGGGAGGTTCGGACTGTTGTTTATTCACAGTTTTTGGAGTCCTACAAGAGCGTCACCATTGAGGCAATGGCAAAGGCATTCGGTGTGACAGTGGACTTCATTGACCTGTGAGTCTTCTTATTTCATTGAATATACTCTCTTGTGAAATACTGCCATCCTTGACACTACTTAAGAAAAATATTATATGTGAATCATATAAAAGCTACAAGTACCAGATTATTGTAATTTGTCGGTATTAATCATTGGAGTTTTCTTGAAAAGAATTCCAATTTTTTGTAAGACAAATAAACTCTTTCAAAGAATAATGTCAGTAAGATTGGATTGAATGTTTATTCATCTTTTGGTTTCTTCATCATTCTGCTGCCAGCCTGTCGTGTAATATCAAGATTAAAGAGAGGTCCATCTATGTGAGACAGACACTTTGTTCTCAAATAAGATGATCCCTTTATATCTCACATGAATTCGGGGGATGACGTATTAATTTCTCCAAGTTTTTCCCTCGAATATATGGGGTTGTGTCATCCTAATAAGATTGAGAAGACGTCACTACCATCCATGCATCTCATTAGGCAATTTTGGGTCAATTTTCTGTTGGGGCACCTGGTGAATTTGTTTCCCAATTTCAATATCCCTAGAGAACCAAATTTTTAGTATGCATAATGAAAAGGATGAATGGGCTAACAGTTTACAATTAACCAATCATTTTTTTCTGCCAGGGAGTTGTCTCGATTTATTGCCGCTGGAAAGCTCCACTGTAAAATTGACAAGGTTGCTGGTGTTCTAGAGACAAATCGCCCTGATGCAAAGAATGCCCTCTACCAAGCAACCATCAAGCAAGGAGACTTCTTGCTGAACAGAATCCAGAAGCTCTCCCGTGTGATTGACCTGTAAAGTAGGCGGTATGTGTGTATGGTTTTGCAGAATCTCATCTATATCAAACCATCAGAGATGGGGACAATCTGGACATGAATGTGTCGGTTGGTGCAACAATATGAAGGGTCACAGAGCGGTGTTGGACAAGTTGACATTGAGATAAACAGTCGACGTCCTTTGCTGTACTAACCTGGTCAAGCAGATGATTGTTTGCTTCTCATTGTGACAATTCAATCACTGGGTTATGAGATGCTGAGATAATAGGCATCACCAGGAATTTTTATTAGCAGTTAGCAGTTTTTACGCGTTTATTTTCCTTCTTACATGTATGTGATGAATGCGAATCATTTTATACATTGCTTTGCTATGTGGATTATTTTCTTACCTAGATGTAACTACTTTCAAAATGTGAATGGCTTTTGTTGTTTCACCTCACCTATATTGATACTGAGATGATTTCTAGATCTGGGGCCAATAATGCGGCGATCACTGCTTGCTTAATGAATGTATGAGACTGTTTCAGCCAAGGGATTTTATCATGGTAATTAAGGCCCTGTTTAATTGAACTGAAAGATGCTGAATGAATAGTAGTAATATATGAGAGACAATAATTGTAAACGGGTTGGAATGTAGGTGATACTCCAACTACCATGGATGGCCAACTTTGAAGATGTGGGTCGTATACTCGTATGGTTGTGTAATTGGAAGTGTTAAGTGCACAATCACATAAATACTCTCCAAGATGACATGAATCTGATTAGAGGATGATACAATCAACCAACCGTTGAAACTGAAGAGGTGGGTGGCAGGAACAACATATTCAATATTTGGTCGTTGATTTGGGGTCTTTTTCCGGGCTGCTTGAGCAAAAAAAGCGAGAAAGACACCCCACTTCTAAATTTCTATGTGCTAATTTTTGGATGGCTATAGGGTTCTCACTTTGTTTTCAACTCTTAACTTTTTCTGGTCTTTGAGACTGAAAATGAGCAGTGCACTTTTAATAAGGTTTTGTTGATTGATTTGATGTTTAAACTCTGTAACAACTAGAAAGCGATTGAAGCAATTTTTTTCAAAATTAAAGCAATAGGATTTCAACTCACGTAATAAAGCCAGTTCTCGTTGTAGAAAACTATGAACACGTGAAAAAATAAAATTAAATTATCATTAGCATAATGCCGAATCAGCATTTTGAAATTTAAAAAATGAACTGAAAAGAGCTTGACATGAAGTGATATCAACAGCTATCGACGTCACTGGGGCAAGGAATCTGAAAAATGACTTGGATGTCAACTCACGTAGTAAAGTCAGTTCTCGTTGTAGAAAACTATGAACGCGTGGAAAAAAAAAATTAGCATAATGTCGAATCAGCATTTTGAAATAAAAAAAAAAAAAAAAAAAAGCTTGACATGAAGAGATATCTATAGCTATCTACAACACCGGGTCAAGTAAAATTTGAAAAATATCGTCCATGATATCGGGACAAGGGATCTGAAAATGGTGGAAGCCAAAGCAAACACTAGTAACAACCATTTGCAAACCGATGAATGTGAGATATAAAAGTACAACGATGAGGATGAATAATGCATAGATAAGCTGTATAAGAAATCTGTGAAGATGAGAAGAAATTTACGAAGGATAAATATGAACTTGAGAATAAATCCAAAAAAAAAATAACATGGACATGAGAAAGATAGACGGAAAATGGCATTGTGAAGATGAGCCAAATATTGACATTAGCAAAATTGAAAACTATGATAAGTGAGGTCAAATAATATGCATAATAATCGATGTCAAATAGTATGCACGTTTAACATAATATAAAATAATATTAATATAATATAAAATGAACCAATGTAATAATGTAAGGTGATAAATACGTTTAATCAGGTTGTTATTTCACCAACTAGAAAACTTGATAGTGAAAAGGAAAGGAAGAAAGATGAGTTTATGAAATGGCTGAATACTGGTGAAGAAAGCCGTCTACTGATTTACTGCATTCACATATGATATATGCTTATTTTGTAGGCTTTTGGATCTATCATTCCAATCATGAAATTCCATTCGATGAAAAAGTTATTGAGTTGGCAAATAACTTAAATATGGGATTGACGGTAAAGTATTCCCTGGAAATCAGAGTCGAGCAAAAAAAATTGCTTCCCATCTACACTGTAGAGTTGCTGCAATTAATGACTACGGATCTACTTATATGTGCGAGGTACCTCTTTTTTCTATCTTTTAATATTTACTATATTGTTCATACTGCAAACAATAAACCACACTTCATGAATTGAGATCGATTATAATTGTTGGAGATCCTTATCTTAGTTGCCCCAACCTGTAGGTAGTGCAAAGGACAGTGGCTTCGGAAGATTTTCGGGGATTGAAGTTCTAAAAGCTTGCTGTCGATTACAATAGACGTATACTGCCTTACATGAAGGCTTTTATACCTTACTTTATTTTGGTTAGCTTATGACTCTCCTCCCATCCTCTTATTAATGTCTCTTGCACACTAATAAACTCTTTGCTTTGACAAATGCAGTATCCAACCAAAGATTATGCATTTGAGGTTCAGCAATCATTGGTCGCAACACTTTATGGTGTGACCGTATGAGACTGATTGCGAGCTTTTGCTAAAGTCATTAAGGCAATTGTACAAAGGAGATAAGATTGATTCTCAAAGAGACAAGTAAATAGAAATGCTAATACATGTTATCCTTTAGTTACCTACTGAAGATATAAAGTTCTGTTCTAACTAGTGCTAGTGCAACATCATTTTGTAATTAGAGAAGTTATGATTGTGTGGACTGACTCAGTGAGCAAATATAATTGGCTACTACGACGCAGGTTGGAATTTTGCAATTTCCATTGTAATCTTGATTGCTTCTGCCATATATTATGTTTAATTGAAGATGACAACGCAAACATACTTCATTTAGTTTTAGCCAATACTTTTACCAATTGATATGTAACTTGATATCATCCATATCTGTTTCAAGAACCAAGACATTATAATATATTAAAGGAAAATTGGATGTCAATAATCCAATCTATTGTCCAGTACCTAAAAATAATTCATATATACTTTACCATTTGCGGGGAATGCCAACTATTTCCTTAGTTGCAGCAAATAAGGGATTGCACACGTGGCTTTTAATTTTAATATTTTTTTTTCTTTTTTTTTTTTGCCTAATCAGCAACTCACAAAGTAGGTGCATGAATGTAAGGCGTCGTTGAAATTAAATCTTTGACGGGGAAGCAATGAGTTATTGTGTGACAAGTTATGATTCTTAAATTCAACTAGGTTAAGTGGGTTTTGTAAATTTTCCATGCAAACTTGCTTGTGATAATATTGTACTAACGTTGTTTGTTTGTTTGTTTGTTTGTTTGTTTGTTTCTTCTCATTATTTGGTTAATCTTGGTTTTTAATGAACATATTAATAGTCATGAATAATAACAATCCGTCTCCTATCACGCTATGATATATCAGGCGAGTATTGGGCAAATAAAAAGTGGTACTGAGTAAGCAAAAATGAGTACTGAAGTGGTATTGGGTGAGAAAAAAGTGATACGGGTTTTTGGTTCGTCAGTACCTAGTTTATAGGCTATCAATACTATCCATCTCATATATAAGGGGAACTAATATGATAATTTGTGATACATTAAACCTTCAAGCATGTCCAATCATTTTTTTCTTGGCAAGCAATGAATATTTTGGTTTTATAATTAAGCGGTAGATCTCTCAATTCTTATAATATTGTACAAGAAAATGACGGGTAGATTGTTATTAGAAGACATAATATCTAAAAATGGGGTGGCAAAATTTATGTACTAATAATTTAGTAATGCATAAAAGCAAGTTGAGGCGATATATATATATAATGGGATCTTGTGAGAAGGAAACCTTAGATGAGAAATGAGAATAAATCATGGGCATTAAATCTAACAAATCTAACGGCCAAGATTTAACACATGGCCCGCTATTGAACTAGTCCAATATTTGGAGAAAATAGTCGTTTTGCACTACTGGCTTCACTCCCTCGTTTTCTCTCTTCGCTCTCTCATTGCGTTCTCTCTCTCTCTCTCTCTCTATCTCTCATCTCTCTGCTCTCTTGCTGCCTCGACCAGGTTCGTATGAATTGTTTCTTATCTCATCATGTTTTAGGGTTTTTATTTTTGCAATTTGCTAAAAGTTGTGGTTATACTTTCATCAAGGTTAGGGTTTTATTTTTCGCAATTCGTTTTAGTGATGTAGTTCTAGGTACTATCTTGTCATTCTCAGACTAATTGCTTTACGAATTCATGTTCTTCATCTCAATAATTACAGTTTGAGGATTGGAATTCGAGTTCTATGTTGTTGAGAAAATGAAGAGGAACACCACAACTCAAACTTATAGAAGGAAGAAAGCTCAAAATGTTGACAATGGTATGGAAACAAACAATGAATCACAATCACAAATTGAAGGTAAATCTCAAAATTCTTTATGCATTACTGTTTCATTGAGCAATTTCAACATCTATAATAAAAGATATGACAACTTTATGCATTTCGATTTCTTGCGGTAGATTAGATCTAACACTTAGAAATGAAACTAAAGTGTTATTAAACAATATAGAAGGGAAAGTGTAAATACAATTGACTAAAACTACTATAATGGATTGTTATAATCACTATTTAATTTATTTTATGTGAAAATTATATATGAATAAATCTATGTTATTGAAGGGTGACTTCTCTTTATCATAGGGGTGACTCCAATTTAAATAAAGGGGGGCNGGTCACGTTTTTGCTCTTATTGAGAACACTAGTTATTAGTGTTATCTTTGATGCAATTGTGTGTGTGTCATTGCTCTTTAGTTCATGGACCTATACTCGTTGATTTTATTGGTTTATTGAGGCTATTATGGTTATTCAAATTGTTTTGTTGGCACAAAGGTTATAGTCATTGTTGCTTCTTCATATGCAAGATTTCATTTGTTTCTGGGTTGATTGGTGATATATTGTTGGATTTAGAGCTTCAGTTGTATGGTTTTCTAAACAATTGAGATTCAACTTAATTGTACGGTATAATTTGTCAAGTGAAGTGAGTACGAGTGACTACATTTTACTAAAATGGGGGCTCTTTTTTATCAAAGTGTTTATTCTCTTGTACTTAAAACGTGACTACTCCTAATCATAGGAGGTACTTGCCTTACTCAAATGGGTGACTCGTCTTACTCAAATGAGTGACTCCTGTTTTTTAAAGAGGTGAGTCTATTTTAAGTTGAGTTATTGTCACTATTCATCTACATACTAGAAAATATGAGCAAAACTATGTTCTCTTGGATAGATTTATGGGAAAAATATATTACAATGTAAATACAATCTTGCAAGCTAGAGTGGATTCAAGTGTTGGCTTGATACATTCACTCGATGCAATTGTTTTTTAGATGATTTTTCGTGGGTGCAGATGATTACCTTGATAAATAGCACTTGTAGGTCTCTGATCATGTTTATGGAGGTCTGAACCATTAGTTCTTGCTCTTTCTGCCACTGCTTTTCTATGAAACAAAAATCAAGTGAAGATAAAATAAAATGATTAAGATCGTATTGTGAGTAGCCTTTTAGATATCAAATTAATGTAGTTTTCGCAAATAAAAAACTTAGTAGATATGTGCAAATATATGATGAGAAATAAGGATGGAGAGTTTGACTAGTTTTGTGTTTGATTGATTGAAAGGCATTGATTCAAAATTTAGTAGTTAGATTATTAAAATTGGTGTTCTTTGAAGCCTATTAGCTCAAATGGTAGAGCAGTGTGCATATAGAGCACAAATGTAGGTTCGAATCCTACATAGGCTTTAATTTAGAGGAGAGCTTATACATGAATATATGGTGCATCTTGTTTACTGTTGGGGTGACTCCTAGGACTTGAACATGTGACTTTTGAGTTTTATTAATATTGGAGGAAAAAATATAACTTTTATGTTAACTGTGGAATGAATTATAATTGAATAATGGGACTTTGATTAATTAGAAGTCGTGCTTTGAAACTCGTATAGTACAATTGATTTTCTTTAGTCAATTTGCTCAAATGGTAGAACAATGTGCAGTTACAAAACACATGCATAGGCTTGAATCCCACATAGCCTTTAATAATAAGGTAACACAAGGTCCACAAACTAACACAATGGCATTAGTCCGGTGGCTAAATATATAGTATATATGTTGAAGTTCATCGAGGTGATTGGCAAAACTATTGTTATTCATAGATTATTTCTTCTTTGTAGATATGAAGCAAAATGGTTGCAAAGCAATGGGTTGTTTAAGCACAAGACCACCCTTACAAAGCAGATGGAGTTACCCTCAAATATTATTCGAGTCACTCCTACAGAGCACATGGAGTCACCCTTACAAAGTATATGGGTCACCTCCATGTATTCTATGCTTTACCCCTACAAACTTCTAGAGTCACCCATTACTAAGGATATGGAGTCACCCCCAAGTATTATATGAGTCACCCCTATAAAGCTTATGAAGTCACCCCTACAATGCTTATGGAGTCACCTCTTCAAAGCATACAGAGTCACCTCTACAAAGCATATACAATCACCTCCACGTATTATCGGAGTCATACTTACAAAGAATATGGAGTTATCCTTTCAAATCCTTTGGAGTCACCCTTACAAAGCATATAGAGTCACCCAAAAGAACTATATGAGTCACCCTTATAAAAACATATAGAGTCGTTCCCAAGTGTAATCTAAGATACCTTTACAAAATCTATGAAGTCACCCTCACGAATCATATGTAGTACAAAGCATTTGGAGTCATAAATTACAGTTATATGTGTGCTTATTATAAAAAGGCAATAAGCTAACATTTACATAGCCTATGTGGGATTCGAACCCACATCTTTGTGCAATTACACAATGCTCTACCATTGAGCTAATAGGCTTCAAGAAAAAAAATTGCGATATGTTTATCTAATGTACCGTTTGGATGTTGGATCAAAATCAACTGCACTAAATCACATTGCATATTATATAAAGATGAGAGAGACATCATTGGAAGGAGATATCATACATCTAGTTAATGGATATGCTGATACAAGTATTTTGAAAATTAGTTGGTTTTCTTCAAAAATCTAATGATATTTGAAATTGAAAAACCAAAGAAATTAACATTCATATATTTTAAGAACACACAAAACTAGACACCACCCAAAAATCAACACATCACCTCTTAATTTTATGTGCACGACACTCCCATTTGCCATTGCCAACAAAAAGCACACATAGAAGAAATACAAAATAAACCAAGAAGTGTTATTACTCGAATCAGGACATATATGGAATCACAATGGAAGACCACAACAAATCAACATTTGCAAAATCATTCAAAGACCTCTGCCCACCAAATTCTCTAAACTCAATTCATCGTTGTAGTAGTATTTGTGATCTCAAATTCATCCATCTCTTTTCTAATTCTTTGGAATGTAGTGCCCAGTAACTATCAAGTATTAGCTTAGAAAATAAATGACCTCAAGTTTGAACATGGAACCCAATCAATAAATAAAATGTTATCCAAAACATGACTCAATTTGTAAAAATACTGAATTATTTTGAAGACTTTACAATGGCAATTGCTTTGTATGAATGATTGTATATGCTTTGTAACGGTCACTCCATATGCTTTGTAACGGTTACTCCATATGCTTTGTAAGGGTTACTACATGATATTTTGGGGATAACTCATATGTTTTGTAAGGATGACTCGATCTATATGTGTTTGTAGGGGTGACTTCTTAATACATGTGAGTGAGTGTATAAGCTTTGTAAGGATGAATCACTTACTACTTCAAAGTGACTCCATATCCTTGGTAAGGTGACTTCGTATCCTTGGTAAGGTGACTCCATGATACTTGGGGGGTGACTACATATGATTTGAAATGGCGACTTAATGATACTTGGAAGGTGAGTCCATATTATTTGTACTGGCATACAAATAGACATACAATTTAAAGGAGAAAATAAACTGCCCAAGCAGAGGAGCAATCAACAAAAACAAGTGCCTACTGAAACAAAATCAGGCCAAAACATTGACAAACGTAATTATATAATTGCCAATCAATAGTTGTGCCATTGTATATCCAACTCCAAGCCAAATATGAATTAAAAAATAAAAACATTGGCATATGTAAAAACATATTGAACATAACTACATTAGAATCTTGTATTTTCATACTTCTATGCAAAAACAATACCACAATCATATACATTCAAAAGAAACTCTCTTCATTGCCATTTAAAATTCTAATTTTTTGATGGTCCCATATTTACAAGGGCAGCCAATATTATCAAATATCAAGCAGCCTTCTTTCCTTCCCATGAATCATTCAACGGAGCACCACAACAACAACAACAACAATAAATGATAAATTTTGATTTCAAAAACCTAATACCAGAAACACAATTGCAGTATCAAGATATTTCAATCTGAAAATACCTAATTTGTGAAGAGCAAGGTATAGATCCATTCGAAACTTCAACTTGCAAAATTGTATGAGCCTTCCAATTTGAGAGACTTGCGAATATAAAACAATATGAGAGAGAGAAGGAGAATGCGAGGAGAGAGAGGAGGAATTCTTCAAAACTAGCAGAGAAAGANAGAGATGATCGACTGACCTTATTCTCATAAGAATTGGTTCACTTAAAGTTGCAAATAATTACAATAGTGCCACCGGTCCACTTCAGCTAATGTGCTCTTTTAGTATTGAATCTGAACCATTTGATGAGGGCAATAAACGATTCAGATCACTTTTCATTTCTCATTTAAGGAGTATGAACCTGTTTCTATATATATATATATATATTAGGATTAGGATAATGTGAGAACTCACTAATTTATAATTACCACCGTTAGATCTGAAAGTGGACGTTCCAGATTAAATGCAACAAAGGCATCAAATGTGATTATCACGCACTGGATCAAAAGTGGACCTTCAAATTTTGACCACCATTCTTAGGCACCCAATTTCTTATTCTGCTTCTCTGATTTAAATTAATCAAGTTCAAGACTATCAATAAGATCGCATCATCGGCAACAAATTGAGTGTCAGATTCACAGCAGCCAATTCTTACAGCCATTGCAAGAGCCAACTCCATTATCAAGCTCAACAAATTGATTATCTGAACTATTCATTCTTAACACCCAGTTTTTGATTTTCAACAAATTAGCTCTCTCTCCAAAACACCAAATCCCTCATAAAGTTCAGTTCAAGAAAATTTGCCTCAATATTGTAATTGAGCTTCTCCGACTCAATTTAAAGAAATTCATTACAACAATTGAACAAAGCATCAGAAACTTGAATGGCGACGGGGCTCTGGAGGGCAGTGACGAAATGATCGACCACCACCTTGGTAGTGGTTGATGTCGACATCAAAAAAAAGTGGCTCGGTGGCGGGTATGCGAGAAGGCTGAGGAAGGGTCGAGTCAGGTGAAGGTGACCACCATTGGGCTCGCCGAACGAAGGCGTTTCCGGTACTGGTTATTAAGGTGGTCGATGGGCGGCGAAGCTGTGGTCGATCGGGCGATAGGGCAACGGGTGGAAATTTAGTTTTTTTTTTTTTCCTATTTTGATGACTGTATAATTTTGAGTAGATGAATGTACGGGTTTGAATCAATGAATGTACCTGACTAGATTAATGTACCTTTGACAAACTATTGAAGTTGTAGGTATAAATGGATGAATGTACAAAGATGAACTGATGAATGTACTAGTATTAACTAATGAACATACAAGTAATAACTAGTGAATATACAGTTCTTATAGTTCTCATGAAACCATGAGTTCTCATGGGAACCTTATCTCCAGCTACTACCATACACAAATCACTAGTACTAGTACTTTCTAAAAGGAGATGGTAAGCAAACTGCAAGGTTGCATCAATGAATGTGATTAAATTAGTCTATACACAATTTAAGAGGTGTTTGTTCTATTGGTAAATAGTAGATTATACACCAAGTTAGGGGCTCAAAGGCTCCTGAAAAGCACCTACAAAATTTATTCGTGGAATATTCAAACCCGTGCCTTAGGAGATGCCTTGGGACGAAAATATTGTGGCTTGACTAGTTCCCCTTTGCCAACCAAAAAGAAAAGCAAAAATTAGTATAAACACATATTCTTTAATTTTTTTTTTACTAGTCTTATTTAAAATTAGGAATGAAATTTCTTTCCATTCTTTATTAGGGCATTCACAATGGACCAATGGTAAGTCTTAAATTTTGTGATTATTGAAAGTCTCCAAAGTATTAAACCATTGTGGTTGGCCAATATAAATTGAAGTCTTTGAATAGAGTCTTTTTTTTTTTTGGTGTCTGCACCTTCATTCCACGAATAAATTCGTGTAGGTGCTCCCCAGGAGGCTTGAACCCGTGACCTGGTGTATAAGCCAAAGCTTGTTTACCAGTGGGCCAACACCTCTTGGGTCTTTGAATAGAGTCTTTGAATTGTCATTGTTGATGGGCCTTATATGAAGTGAAGTCTCTATAGTGGTTGACAACCACCTAACCGTAGGGCTAATCACTATAACATACTATCTCATCTATTGATAATGATTAGGCTAATTTGAGCCATTAATTAATTCAAGTTCTTTACACATGTTAGTCGTGACCAACTTTGTTTTTATTATAATTATTAGTCATGGCCAATTAAAGATAAATATTATAGCTTGTCTCTAATGGGACTAGTTTCAATGAGGCCACTACTTATCCCAACTTCATTAAGTGAATCTACGCCCAACTCACAAATCCTTATTATTGATGCGTCTCACCTAATAATTCGATAAGACACGTTTCAAACAAGAATTTGCCTAAATATTAAATAAAATAAGTTATTACCAAATAACTTATCAGACATAACTAATAGTTACCACCTTAATACAACATTTGATAAATCCTAAACAAAAATCACAAATTCAAAAATAACTTGTAGTGGTTTGCCCTAAATTATAGTGGTTGCCAACCATTGAAATTTTTTTCTATGTCTTAACGGGTGATGTGGCAAATATTAAAAATCAGAAAAATCAAAATATGAAGGCGGGGGATACATAGCCAAAAACTATAAATGCATTCCAAACTTCACAAACCGTCTTTCAGTGCACAGAGAGAGAGAGTCTGGAGAGAGAAAGTTGAGAGAGAAGAAGAGGAGATCAGCCATGGAAGGCCAAGAATCACAGAACGAACGCCTGATTCTAGCGCAAAAGCTTTTTCTTCTCAAACACCCCGATGTTGAAGAGGTTGAACTCAAATATGAGATCTTATCTTTCATCAAATCCAATTGTAAGTTCACTGCAAAATCAAACCCTAATTCTTTGCAATTTTTACACTCACTTTTGTTCGATTCACACTCAAGTTTCGTTTCTTTGTAGGTATGGTGTCGCTTTATAAAACTCTAGTTTCGAGAAAGGTTTTCAAGCTGAATCAGTCCGTTCTGGACACAATGCAGAGGAACATCGAAGATGAACTCAAGAAGCTCAACGCAAAGTGAGTTTTCTTTAATTTGATTTAATGTTATTTTTAAATCACAGTTTTGTGTGTGTTTGCTTATGCTTTACTCTGCGAACTTAATTTTTGCGATTAGTTTGTGAAAGCAAGTGTTTTACTGAATACTAATTTGATTTGTCGCTAGCTAATGACATATTCACCAAAAGCGGAAAAAAGGGTCTAATGCTTTATCTACACATGCTTAATAACTTTCACTGACCTAAAAATGAAAGAAGAATGTATTATTTGTGAAATACAGTAACTCTTGTTTGATTAGTAAATTTTGAGCTCATTTTGTTTGGTATGAGTTCGAGCTTCCCTAGGTAGCTACTCCTTCATTTCACGATTTAGAGCCTCTTTCTTTGGCCGTTAAATCAATAACATTAATTATACATATATAACTTTATGAAAGTACAGATATTATATTCATGTTGTGAATCAACCTTCATAATCTCAAACAAGTTATTGGCATGGAAAAGAGTTTATGAGGCTATTGTGCTACGGAGGGAGTACGTGTGCTTAGTTGCTTATGAATAGTGGGAACTGTTCAAGTTGAATATCAAGAAGACATGGATCGGTGCTTTTTTCTTTGGTTTTTTTTTGGGGGGGGGGGGGGGTGGGATTGGGGGGCGAGAAGATTCTAGAGGCAAAAAATGAAAGAAGAATGCATTATTTGCGAATTACAGTAACTCTTGTTTCACTAGTAAATTTTGAGCTCATGTTGTTTTTTACGAGTTCGAGCTCATTTTGCTTGTTATGAATTCGAGCTTCCCTATGTAGCTACTCCTTCATTTCACGATATAGAGCCTCTTTCTTTGGCTGTTAAATTAACAACATAAATTATACGGATATGACCATATGAAATAAAGTATGGATATTATTTTCATGTTGTGAGTCAACCTACATATTCTCAAACAAGTTATTAACATGGAAAATAGTGTACGAGTCTATTGCGCAACGGAGGGAGTATTTGCAATGGTGCGAATGAATAGTGGAGACTGTTCTTGTTGAATATCAAGAAGACATGGATCGGCTTTTTTCTTTGGTTTTTGGGATGTTTTTTTGGGGAAGAGAAGATTTTAGAGGCTGAACGTCAACAGGATCTGGATTGGAAATGCAAGTACTTGGTGTAGTGACCAGTGAACAATGAGATTTACGGGGAAGCTTTATAATTTGTATCTTAATTTGTGTATAATTTTACAATGTAGAGCACGAGTTAAATTGGGAGCTCCAAAGCTACATCCTCCCTTAATCTATAGCATCAAACTGGGAGCTCCTTCTCTTAAATCTTATCATGACGATTGCAGTAGAGCACGAGTTAAGCCGTGAAGGAAAGCCACTTGTTTGGGTTGCTGTCTTTTCTTACAGTACTGTAAAATATCTTCTTCTCCTGGATTTGATATATTCCATCCAAAAATTCGTGTTAAAAATAAATTCCTTATTCTGGTTTCTCCCTGTTACGAATTTGTATGCTGTCAAAGGTTGTGGTTTTCTTGATCTTCNTCAGTAGTATTACCTACCCTTTTCTGTTGTCTGTAGGATTACCTATCATGTGTTTTGTGTTTTGTAAATAACATTTAAAGGTGCATTAAGTTGTTAAAATTTTACCATTTTATGACATGCTGTTGCTGTTTGTTCGTAGGATTGCTGATGCTGAAGAAAACTTGGGTGAAAGTGAAGTCCGAGAAGCTCATTTAGCGAAATCTTTATTCTACATAAGAATTGGCACTAAAGTAAATACGTGAAAAGATATTTCCTCTAGATTTTGCTACACTTTTCGTGATATTGGAATCTTTTCAGTGTCGCTTTTCTAAAACTTGACTATTCTATGATTAGGATAAGGCTTTGAAACAGCTCAAACTAACATTAAGCAAAACAGTTGGTGTTGCGCAAAAATTGGATCTGGTGTTCGACATTCTTCAAGTAGGATTCTTTCACAAGGACTTTAATCTAATCTCCGAAGGCATAGATCAAGCCAAGAAGTAAGTTTTTGCACTGAAACATGGCTTCCTTTCCAGTCCAGAGCTTGTTGGTTTGATTTGGTCTTTGATCATTGTTCAGTGGTTTTTTTTTTTTTTTTCCTTTCTTTTTTCTTTTTTTTTTTTTTGGCTCATTAAGGGGGTTGGGGGGAGGGAAGGGTCGACCACTTAGCCTAGTTAATGAGTTGAACGAACTATCCGGATAACCTCATGGGGTTCAGCTTTAGCCCATCCACTTGTACAAGGTCTTGCATTACCACAAGGCTACCAATCATGTGGTCTGATCATTGTTTAACTAGTTCTGATGTTGTGTTCTCCACTTCTTGATGCCAGCTTGCTCGAGGAGGGAGGTGATTGGGAAAGAAAGAATCGTTTGAATGTATATGAGGGCTTGTTCTGCATTTGTACCAGAAACTTCAGGAAGGCTGCTTGTTTATTTTTAGACTCAATCTCAACCTTCACAGCCTATGAGCTGCTTCCTTATGACACCTTTATATACTACACTGTCCTTATGAGTATCATAACCCTCGATAGAATTTCCTTGAAACAAAAGGTAATGTGACAATTGTCTCTGCTTACTAACTCTGAGCCCTTGTTCTTTGATATATGTTCCAACAGTGAATTGTGCCTTAATGTTCATGGACATGTGGCAGGTAGAGGATGCTCCTGGGATATTGGCTGTGATTGGAAAATTTACTCACTTGACAGAGTTGCTGTATTGTCTCTTTGCTTGTGAGTACAAGACATTTTACAAAACAATTGGTGAGTAAGATACTTTTTTTCTTGACATTTGTAATTGTAACCATATTGTGTCTTTGAATTTTGTTGTCAGTACATTTTTTTGGTGATCTTCTCAATGTCCGTTTTCTTTTATTTCGTGGTCCCCAAACTGAAATTGGGTAGGGGCAGAAGTCACAGAACGGATATGGGGAAAGAAATCAACTACAATTTTTTGATCATTCCCATTTCCCAGCACTTTTACAGTTTTGGCTTTAGCACAATTCTTGAAGAGCAATCACAGAGCCCACTCCCCTCGGTGCTCCGTCTTCCGTGGTTGTTCTTCCAATCACTGGTTTGTTCACAACGGCTGGTTGGGATGACCTTTTTTCTAGTTTGCTTGCATTTTCATCTAACCTTTGACTGACCCGTTAGGTTTATTGGTGTGATTAGGCTCGTCCTGTAGGGTTTTAAAGCTATGCACTTCTGCTGAGTTACTACTAGCTGCTTCCAATGAATGACTCATATTGTTGATCATCTTCCTCTATGATTCTCAGCTGCCCTGGAAAAACAGATGGAGTATGACCGCTATCTGTGTTTATACCCCCGTTATTACATCAGGGACGTTACTGCTATGGTTTATTCCCAGTTTTTGGAGTCCTACGAGAGCGACACCATTGAGGAAATGGCTAAGGCGTTCGGTGTTAAGGCGGCCAAGATTGACCTGTAAGTTTCTTATAACATTGAATATACACTTTTGTGGGAAAAGACTGCCATCCTTGAGACTTCTCAAGAAAAAATTATTTTCCAAATCATATAGATAGAAGTTACAACATCCAGACGATTTGGCATGATTTGTCAGTATTGAGAGTTCATCTTTTGGTTTCATCCTTCCGCTGCCATGTATGTCAAGCTTAAATTTAAAGAAAGACTCAAAGTGATGCAGAACTATCTGTTCTCAAACATTAGATGATTCCTCTGTATCTTCATTTTAGGGGGCTTGTTAATGTCTCCAAACTTTTGCCTTGATATATGTACTGCCCCTTGACAACCAAGACTTGATTAACCTTTTTGTTTCTGCTAGGGAGTTGTGTGACTATGTTGCCTGTGGATTGGTCCATTGCAAAAATGACAAGGGTGCTCGTATTATAGAAGGCTATTGTTCTGATGGACATAAAGGAAAGAATGTGCAATCCCAAGCTACTAACAATCAAAGACATCTATTGCAGCACGAAGTCCTGAAGTTACGCCCTGTCAACCACCGTGGTCTGTGGCGCTGCGTCATATGAAATTCTGATTTGCAGAATGTCGTCCGGGTAGATAAATTAGAGTTGGCGGCCAATGTGGACATGAATTTGTTGGTTTGTGCAATGATTAGAAGTATCGTCAGCCTGCATTGGATAAATGAGTTAATACTGGGCCACCTTTCTTGTACTAGCCTGCTCATCAGTCGTTAGCAGTTCTACCCCCGTTACTTTCCTTTTACATCTACTTAATGTATGTAAATCTTTACTTTAATTGCTTTGCTACATGGTTGTTATTTTCACCTAGCTGGACGTAACTACTTTCAAATTGCGAATGGCTTTTGTTCTTTCACCTACACGTAACTATTGTCATGGTAGGTGATAACCATGGCTTTGAAGAGCGGGCTGTTTTATGCACTAGGATCAGGTTCAGGCTATCAGCATTTCTTGATATTGGTTACTGAGTTGTATACTGAGAACACAATCAGATAAGTAACAATGTTGGTTTTTCATTTAATTATTTGGCGCTCTTGTTGTAATGCACTAGGTTCTCTAAAATTTAGAGGGTTATTCCATTATCAAATACACACTGCTTAGTAACAAATAAACTGTAAACAATCCTCTACTACACGATGTCGCAGTCAGCCGTTGATTGAATCGGGTAACAACGAAAATGACAACTGCCAAAAAGCTCAGGATGGGGAGTAACAAAGTCGCAAAGATCTGCCCTAGGCACCTTAGAACTATTGGACTCTTTGATGTTGGAGATTAGCTACATGGGGGTTCAATGGGCTGTTAGAAAGAGTGTGGTTGGCCCTGTTGTAGAGTAAAAGAGGGGAGCATTGAGACAAGTGATGCTGGCTTTTGGGAAGCTCGTTATGAAGAAGTCAAGTTTTTGAGCCTACAAGTGGTTTTGAAATGCGATAGTTTTTTGAATCGCAATATATGACACATGATTAATCCGGCTCAAGCAAGATTAGTCATTGACCGTAAAACAGATGCAGATATATGTAGTCGTAGAAGAACAATCTCCTCGTTGTTTATTGTGAAGTAGAACAAGCTAGGCAATATCCTTCCCATTTAAAGACCTTTCAACAACATTCGCAAATATAAATAATAGTTGTTTCGACATGGATACATCACCTCACAGAGTGTGGGCAGATTATGAGCTAGTATTGTTGCTAAAATGTCAAACCAGAGCCAGCGAACTTGTCTTCCATGAGCTTCTCAAGCCTCTGAGCCATTGCAGGAGTCAAGTAATTAACCCAATCCCCAACCTCGCCTTTCCGAAAAAGACACTTGTTCTGAACATATGGATGAAGGCTGTTACTATTCTTATTAGCCTCCACCTCTTTCAACCTCTGAATGCTGCATAACTCTACAATACCATCAATCACCCCCCGTGCTTCTTCCTCCGCCGAAAATGGACATCCCACAAACTCCGCCACTCGTTTCAGCTGGCGCTTAGTATCCGCCTTCAGATCCTTGTACTTGACAAACAACACCTTATCAGGCCTCTCTAAGCTTTGTTTCCAATACCCCAACACATGATTCTCAAAGGGACCAAATGGGAACTTGCCCTCACAGAACAAGTCAACGTAGTGCCCCATCATAGCAGGCTTTACAGTCTTGCTCACGTCAAAGTTGAGATAAAACATCCATGAAGATACAAAGAGGTCAAGTGGGTTTCTACAAATGTATATGATCTTGCAATCACAACCCTTTATTGAATCGGGCAACGACAAAAATGGAAGATGGGAACCAAAAAGCCTAGGAGGACTAGAGTTGCTAAGATCAGGGCACCTTGATTTGGAATATATATTGGACTCTAATTGTGGGATTAACTCGTGCGGGTTGTGGGTGAGCAAAGGGCTGTTAGTAGGGGTGTGATAAGCCCTGTTGCAAAGTGAAAAAAGGAGGGCTTTAAGCCAAGTTGTGCCGGCTTTTCGGAAGCTGGTGATGAAGATATCAGTTTGTTGAGCTTGGAAGTGGTTTTGTAAGGCAACTGTGGCCTCAACAGATGGGCTCCAAAAGCCTTGGTATAAGTACACAGGGTAACAATTGAACAAAAGTTCCTTTGGGAGGCTGAGCTTCAGCTGCTCCCTTTTCTTCTCTTCCTCTTCTTCTTTGTTTTTCGGTGGCAAGGTGTTTGAGGAATCCATCAGTCGTTAAGCGAATAGTTAGAGAGGATGATTGAGGATCAAGGATTAGGTGGTTATCCTCTTGAGGAGAGAGAGATTTGTAATTCAATGCAAAGATAAGATGGGGAAAAAGAAGAAGCAAACAGAGGTACAATCAATTATTTGATTTGATATTTTGTAATTGGCCTTTGATTGCATAGACAATTACTCCCCATAGGTTAATGATAAGATAGTAGATAATACTACTATACACTACTTATTACTCACAGTTTCTTATTTTCTCACATCAAAAACCCCGTGACAGATTGTCATCGCTTTCCGTCCTGCTACAGGTCACCTCCCTTCATCTCCTTGCCTGTTTTAGATATGATTGTTTCTTAGGAAAATTCATGGTGCTATGGTTTTTTTCTTTCTACATTTACATGATCAATGTACATCATAAGTTTGTACACTACTTTGCTACATGTTTTTTGCCACCTAGATACAAGTCATGTAACTACATTATATATCAGATAGTATACAATGCCTTGGTAACTTGTAAACAGTCCTCTCCTTGTTCTAGTCTGACCCGACTAAAACAACATTAGACGTGGATTGTAAAATGGCTGCAGATACATGTAAGCTCAACAACAACAAAAGAAAGAAAAAGAAAACCGTTTCCTTGTTTATTCTGTATGTAGAACAAGCTAGGCAGTATCTTTCCTACTAAACAAGCTCTCTACAATCACAAAGATAAATTAGAACTACATAGATATGAACCCATATACACCTCATTGTGGGGGCAGAGCCCTCTTATATATAATATTGAAGCACAATGAAACGGGGCAATGTTCCCTTCTAGAATTTCAAACCAGATCCAGCAAACTTCTCTTCCATGATCTTCTCAAGCTTCTGAGCCATTGCTGGAGTTAAGTAATTAACCCAATCCCCAACCTCGCCTTTTCGAAAGAACCACTTGTTCTGAATATGTGGATTAATCCTGCTATTACTCTTGTTAGCTTCCACCTCTTTCAACTTCTGAATGCTGCACAGCTCTACGATACCATCAATTATCCCTCGTGCTTCTTCCTCCACTGAAAATGGGCATCCCACAAACTCTGCCATTCGTTTCAGCTGACGCTTAGTATCCGCCTTCAGATCCTCATACTTGACAAACAACACCTTGTCAGGCCTCTCTAAGCCTTGTTTCCAATACCCCAACACATGATCCTCAAAGGGCCCAAATGGGAACTTGCCGTCACAGAACATGTCAAAGTAGTGCCCCATTCTATTATCTGGCTTCACAGTGTTGGAACTCTTATCAAAGTTGCGATAAAACATCCATGAAGATATGAAGAGGTCAAGTGGGTTTCTACAGATGTATATGATCTTGCAATCACAACCCTTTATTGAATCGGGCAATGACAGAAATGGAAGATGGGTACCGAAAAGCCTAGGAGGACTCATGTTGCTAAGATCAGGGCTCCTTGATTTGGTATATATATTGGACTCTAATTGTGGGATTAACTCGTGCGGGTTGTGGGTCAGCAAAGGGCTGTTAGAAGGGGTGTGATTAGCCCTGTTGCAAAGGGAGAAAAGGAGAGCTTTAAGCCAAGTTGTGCCGGCTTTTCGGAAGCTGGTAATGAAGGTGTCAGTTTGTTGAGCTTGGAAGTGGTTTTGCAAGGCAATTGTAGCCTCAACAGATGGGCTCCAAAAGCCTTGGTAGAGGTAAACAGGTAAAGAATTGAACATTAGCTCCTTTGGGAGGCAGAGCTTAAGCTGCTCTCTTTGCTTCTCTTCCTCTTCTTCATTTTTGGGTGGCATGGTGTGTGAGGAATCCATCTGTTGTTAAGCGAATAATGAGAGGATGATCGAGGATTAAGCTTTAGGGGGTCCTCATCTCGAGGCGACATCAAGGTGTAGTTCACACCGCTGATAAGAAATAGTAAAGGTACAATCGGGGGGGTTGGGAATCAGTTATCAGGACCAGAAAAAAGTTTTGAGTTTTTTACATAATTTCAATGGAGTTGTTGATTTGGCTTGGAAGTGAGTGTTTGGTATATATTCTATGTGTATGATCTGCAGCATTGGCTTAATTTAATAACTAAGAATTCAACTCGTATTTCACACCGCAGGTAGTAATCTACCTGATTCCTACAGGCGCAGCCTGAGGAAGGTAGGGGTAATAAGAATACTTTTAGCGGAGTTAAATCAATGAGATCTTGTCGTGTTTACAAGGAATTAAGTCAGATCCTTGATAAAAGAACCAACTCAACTAAAAGTTCAATAGACAGATAAGTAAAGGCTTAAGATTGGTTTTCGTCCTTTAATAAAGACGAAATCCTTAAAACAGGGTCTTGAAATCATTTGTAGTTATTTGCAATTTGCTTGATACTAGTTATTGTATGTCATTTATGCTTCTGGCCCTCATAGAAGTTGCTGTATGTTAGCAACGTTGTTGTCTTTGTTGATTAAGGTTTGTGCATGCTTTGTTGTGCATGACTTCCATACTATTATCATCATATAGTACTCAGGGCCGGCCTTGGGGGTAGGCCAGGTAGGGCCCAAGCAGGAAGGGGGCCCAAAAAAAACTTCTAGTTGGTTGAAGAATAAGAGATAAAATTACTCAAGAAATTTCTTTTGCTTCTCATTATTGATCTTATTTTTTACTTTAATTAATTTATACTCCCTCCGTTCTTTAAAAATCTTTACGTTGAGATTTTGCACGGTCTTCGAGACGACACTTTGACCAT